>APFE030823089.1:162421-187648 GCA_000404065.3 Pinus taeda | reverse complement strand
ATTAAATTTAATTAGCAATAAAAATAATAATTAATAATTAATAATAATTATACACTTTTGGAGTATATCAACCACATTTACTATTTACTAATGTGATTGTGCTAGTCTTACGCTGAAGTAGCATTAATTTTTGCATGACTACCATAGGTTTTCATTGCCCCAAAATTCTACCTATAAATTAGAAAAAATACTCATTTTTTTACTAATGTTTTTTTCAAGTTCTGGTAATATTGAGTGTTGCTTATTAATCAAGTTCTTAGGAAGTAAGGATCTATGGTTAATGGCCCAAGACCTAGAAGTATGAGTGAAAGTCTACCCCCTATAGACTACCAACTATTAATTACAAGCAATGTGGTTTTCTTGAATAACAATGATGAGTCAACCTGTATTTAGCAATAATAATCATCTCCACTATTAATTTGACTACTAAATTATGATATATTTTTCCACTATTAAAAAAAAACCATTCAATAACATTTATTACGCTGAAATTCTATTTATAAATTTTTCATTAACATTTATTACCCTGAAATTCTATTTATAAATTATAGGAAAATCATCTTATTTTCCTACTCATTAAAATAATTGTTAGGATTAGCTACTGTCAAATCACATTCTTCAAATTAAAGATCATAGCTCAGCAAGCTTCATTCTCCATCGGAGGAAGCCTCTGCAACCACTGTAGTCAAATTGATATCAGAGTCAGTAACGTCTGGTTCACTAAGTAATACTATAAACTCTTCTTTATCTAAAATGGAAGATGGAAGAAGATCTATTTCTTTTCGAGAAATTCGAGACCAAAAAGAGAGTTCCAAGAATATAGATATTGCAAATCTCTTTGATAAAGCTTCATCTTCTACAATAAATTCTGTCGATATAGAAATAATCAAAAACCAGTCAACATCATGCTAGAAACACCCAACAATTAATCGATCATATGTGTATGATGACCTTTCTATGTTCACCTTGAAGCTGTTACTCATGTTTCTATAAAAGAATGTGTCTATCAGGTCCAAGAGAATGTTGAAACTATTCAGACTATTTCTCTTTTAGATCCCAAATAACTACAAAAAGAAGCAAGAAAGCATAATACTTTGTATGTGCATCTTGGTTATATCCAGGTGCGAATTGTTGCTTTAACCCATAGAGGGTTGAACACTTTTGTCTTAGCTACTATTAGAGACCTGACTCATAAAAAATATATTGATTCTATTCTTGGAGGAATTGTTATACCCCTGTCAAATGAACATGTATGGTTTGATTGCTATCCTAATTTCTTTGTCTATGTGTATGATGAACACATCAAAGACATACTTCAGTTGTAGATAAAGACTTCTGGTTTTGATATGTGGAGAAAAAGAAACAATATTTCCATCCACACTAGAGGTTGTTTCTGTCATACTAACACCCTCTATCCTGCAGTCTTGCATTCTCCGAGCCAAGAGTCAAAATCAAGTGTGGTCATTCTCACATATGCCCATAATCAGAATATTGAACACCAAACAACAAAATGGGAAGAGCTAAGTTTTCCTGAGAGTTCGGTGATAGATATTCCCATAACACCTAAAATACAAAACATTACTTCTATGCAAATCACATGAGATTATGCCTCTGTAGTCCTATCTTAACCCTACAGATCTACTATTCCCAGAAGACAGATAGAATAGGTAGTAACATATTACAAAAGATCTAAACTCATTCCTATTGAAGCATCTACCACATCACCTTTCATATGTAGAAATTCTCTCCATGTTGAATTATTTGAACTCACTCAAGTTTTAATTTTTTTGAACTAGAGGTTAAATGCCCTACTTGCCAATCTCTAGTCAACCTTCAAAGCCTTATACATTTGACCATCCACAAAAATCATAATCCAAGAACTGGAGAAGCTCCTTATGCTCTGTTAAACAACTCTTGTCCAAATCCTAAATGCAACGACATCTCATTCTCTCGTGATGAAGTTCTTGTCATCCATGACTTCCTGTCCTTGGAAAATGAAGATCCATGACTGAATGAGATGTTCAACAAAATGCGACCTGCTAGTATGCCAAAGTATGGAATTGATTATCTTGAGCAAATGGACTCACTTATCCCTTCTTGTCGATTTAAAAATTTCCTCCCAGATGACTGCAAAAATCCATCCAAACCTAAAATGTACAAATTCTTTTCTCTCATAGAGGGATGTCCAAAACACAAGGTTGATGCAACATGGATGAAAAGCATGTTAAATTTGGATCTATTTTCACATCAATATTCCAATGACTTTAATTTAATAACTTCCATAGAAGAAAAAAAGAACTTTTCATTGACATGGAAATAATACATGAATCTTACAAATTCTTGGATTTCTTGCTATGAATGGAAGAAACAACAAAGCAATACAGAAATACAAATGTTTTATGGAGAAAGTTCTACAAAGCACCATTGTACAGCCTCAGATGGTTCAAAACACGAATCCCCATCGGTCTTTCCACCATATAAAAGCATTGTGTCGGGAGAAAAGGAAAATATTGCCAAAGCCACCCATTTAGTTCTAAAAGATGACTCTGTCTCAGGCACAGATGGAAAAATCCAAAAAGTTAGTCAACTGTTAAATTGGACAAACACTACTCTCAAAGATCTCTTTGTACATTCCTCAACTCATTTTGCACAGAAAGAGCAAATTGAGTCCCTACAAGTCTCTGTGAATACTGTGAATAAAAATTTGAATGAATTTCAACTCTCTGTTTGCACTCTTGAAGGTTTTGTCCAAGAAAAGACTAGAGCCACAACATCTTTGTCTGATCAACTGAGAGGCCAGTATGATGATATTGAAAAGGGAGTCAATCTAGGTATACATCAGACACACGGCAAATTGAAAGAGTTGATTTCCAAATTTGAAATATTATCCATTTCTTCCAAAGACAAAGATATTCCCTCATCTATGCTTTTCCGACATCCTATCTCTGTACAGACAGAATATGTTGATAGATTTCCTCACTTATTTCCCAAAGAAACTCCTGACAAACCTGAAGCATCCCCGGATCTCATCTTCTACCAGTTTATGAATCTTTGTCAAGCCAATTTACCAGATATCCTGTCCTTGGTCTTATAGCAAAGGATGTATGCCTAAATTTCAGGCATTCCAACCTGACTCCCACAAAGAATGGAATGTTGACAATCTCAATTATGGCCAAATCAAACAAATGTTTACTGAATCAAAACTAATATGCATGAAGGGAAAAACTAAGATAGAAGTCTGTAAAACATTGATCTATTGTTTCACTGGCACTCTTCAGCGGTGGTGGGAAGTGGAGTCTTCTCTTGCAACTTTTGAAAAATGGCTGAAGAATTTGTGAAAGATGAGGCATGAGATATTGTATTTCATGAAGATGGAAGTGCTCACAGAAACATGATTGGTGCTCTCACATCAATGATTCTTGAACATTGGTGTGGTTCTGAAGTTGAGATATCAGGCAAACATTCCCAAATTCTTATGAATCTAAAGTGCAAAAAAATGTCTCACTATGAAGATTTCCATAAAGATTAGGTGCAGCGGATTTACAAAGTCAAAGACGGTAAGAATCTCTTATAGAAACAAGTATACCTTGTTGCTTCTGCCTTCCAAATTTACTGATTATTTAAGAATTCAAGAAGTCTTCTAGCAACACTATGAATCCTATATATAAAGTGAGATGGAGTGAGATGTATTGTATTGTAACCAAGGCCTTAATTGGCAAATGTACAAATTTAAAAATGAATAAGTTCATCCAAAAATTGTCTAAATTCTTAACAGCAAATCAATTTACAAAAAATATGACTTAAATCTAAATAATCCTATCGAAAAAGGATTAAAAAAAAAAAAAAAACATAAAGAAAAATTCTAAACAAAGGATTAGTCATTCTCATCCACCCATAGATGGTCATGACGTGCGAACCTCCCCTCTATGTTGTTTGCATTGATAAGAAGCAATGACCAATCCTGTGGAACTTATCTTTCTTATAATTTTCCATTTTAGCCTTCAATTCAAAATTCATCTCCACCGCCAGTCGAATCCCTCTGCGACGCGTATGTTTATTGTTGTTGCGCTTTTAATTCTTCATATGCCCTTCTAACGTCTTTCCATTCTGCAACATTATCGTTAACGAGTTTTCTTAACATGTTTAATATATGATATTTAAAGAAAGGTTAAATGTTGTACGGAGAATTAAATCAGAATAACATAGATGGATGTGTTTGTCAACGCTGGAAAGGGTGCAAGTCCAATTTCCGAAAGCGAAAATGACCAATCATAATGTCACACTGTACAACATTCATGATAGAATAACTTGAAAAACGCAGTTTAAATTTTTCCAATTTTCTGAATTATTTTGGAAATCCAGATTATAGCAGTTAAGTTTCAGACTTTTAAATGTTTTTGGAGGGCGATGAAACTATGTTTACTATTTAAACACTCCCAATTTCAATTATTTGGAAAAAAAAATCCCCATATTCTTAGAAAACAAATCACTATCCAAACAAAATTGTCAAAAATCTTAACTAAAATAATCAAACAAATAAATATGATCTTATCCACCCACATTGCCATGTTTAGTAACATAGAGAAACAAAGAAATGTCAATGTAATCCAAAAGACTTGCAAAGCAAAACATCAAGATGCCCCCATTGCCATATGACAAAGTAACCTGTTGCTGGTGATTCGAGGAGGAGCGCAGGAGTTGAGGAGAAAACTGAGATGAGTCTCAAGAGCTCAAATATCAAAATTCTCAATTGAAGAAGAAGTGCTCACAACGAGTTTGGGGTTAATTTAACTGCACGCTTCTTTGGTGTTTTATGATATTGATGCGTACATATTTAACAATTACGATCGTCACATTGGCCTTTCTGTCTAAACTTCAATATCCACGTGTAAAGTTATTGTATTTGGATGGCCATTCTTTACCGAATCAAAATAATATTTATTTTGATAGCATTAGAGTGTTTGGGAATAGGTTTTTAGGAATTTTCATTTTTTTATATAAAATCTTATAAATGGTTTTGTTTTAATAATCTGAGTATAATTTCAGTTGTATATACAATTTAGCCAATGAAATTAATTGTTTTTTATGTATTGTATTTGTGATTTCCATTATATTAGTATTTTTTAATTCTCATAAACTAAATGGCATGTTTTGATGGTCTAAATACTTCTCACTTATTTATTTTATATGGATATTTTTATATTTTTTTTAATAATTTTTAATTCATATTTTGAATGGTTTCTCTAATATTTAGAATTTTTTATATAATAGTGTAATTTATTTTAATTAGAGATTTATTATATGTTGAGAGGGATCAACTTTTAATAAATATTTGTTTCTCAAATTTTAATTCATTTGATACATGAAAAAAATTAGGATTAAATAATGTTTGGAAATAATGAAAAAATAAGATAACTAGCACACCAACACAAAAAATATGATTGAAATTTCCAATTAAAACACATTAATTATGCAATAAAAAGATAAATAACTAAAAATTTTTAATAATATTATTTTTAAAAATTAATACAATATAAAAAAATTTAATATTTATAATATTAATATAAATATTATATTACTAACCAATATTACATAAAAATTAAATTGTATTATATTAATGTTATCCTAAATTTAACATTAATGTATATAAAAATACATAAAATAAATTAAATTAATCATAATAAAATAAAATTAAGTTGAATAGAAAAAAAATATTTTTATAATATATTGTTTAATTTTGATTAATGTCTTTCAATTAATCACATCATAAGTTGGGGCGTCGGGGCATATGATTCTTTTTTCAATGTGTATGTGAGCATGTGTGAGATATTCAAATTCATATTCAATAATGAAAGTATAAATACATTTTTTGATTCGACCCGAGATTTATGACCATTGATGAAATTTGTTTGGTTCTTGGAGAACTTGGATCGGACAACTGGTAAGAGCTAGGGTTCACCAAAATTATTCAGTCGTTGAACACCATGGAGAGGCGCAAAGGGGGGAGCTCCACTCCCTCCTACAGTCAGGCAGTCCCAGTCGAGGCAAAAAACTGCTGGAGGTTGAAAAAGGTCTCTCAGGAGGAGGGAAAGGGAACATTGACAATGAACAGGAGTAGAATAATAATATAGAGGAAGATAAAATAAAAGAAAAAGAGGAAAAGGACAAGAAACAAGAAGCAAAAAATAAAAAACAAAAAGGTCCATATAAGCCTAAGACCAAGGTCATACCCAGAGTGGTTTTAAGTGATCCCGCACTATAGGCACATAGGGATCACATGAGGACTTATGCTATCATTTATAAATTCATGGGCTTATGGCCCACAGAGAAGGTGCTACAGGCATGGATTAAATATCACTGGAAACCTAAAGGGGATATAGACCTACATCTTGGGTCAAAGGGTGTCTTTACTGTAGTCTTTACTAACATTGAGGATAAAGAGAAGGTGTTTGAAGGAGGGCCCTACTTCTCTGCAGCTGCAGGCCTCTATATGCAGCCTTGGATGATGAATTTTGTCCCGGAGCGCGAGACCTTCACTTCAGTCCCGGTTTGGGTATGTCTCTACTCCTTACCTCTAGATTACTGGCAACCAGAAAATTTATCAGCAATAAGAAATAAATTAGGGTGTTTTGTTAAAATATCTTAGGCAACTAGAAGGGGGAAGTACACCTCCTTCGCCCGTATATGTGTGGATATGGATCTCTCAGGAGCTCTACCAGATGAGGTGATCTTGGAAGTCTTTGATGAAGAATGGGTGCAAACAATGGATTATGAACATATTCCTTTTAGATGTCGCAAATGCCATGAACATTGGCATTTATTCATAGAATGCCCTCTCAAAAAAATAGAGAACATAAGTAAAGTTACAATAGGGAAAGATACTGAGAGCTTTCATAAAGTTGGAAATAGAGGAAAAGGAGGTAAAAGGTTGCAAAAAAAAAACCACACAGAGGGACAACAGGCAAGTCTAAACAAGTACAAAGTTATAGAAGAAGAGGAAGAGGTAACAAAGGGAGATCAGGCCATGGAGGGCGGCCCAGGGGAGAAGGAAAAGGAAGAAAATAGTGAGAAGATATAGGACTTTTACCAACAAAATGGGAATATGTTGAGCAATATGGAACTAGAAATGGACCAAGAAATGACCCCAAGTGAGGTAGAAATGGAGGATCATGAACTGCAGGACATTCTGGAAAGAGAACACCTAGATCTGGAAAGGTTCTTGAAACAAGGAACCATGGAAGGGGTGGATTCACTTCCTTAAGAGGATTTTAATAGAGTGTAGCAGCTGCTTTTATGGAGAACTCAGACTAAAGGGCCGAGAGGGAAGAGAAAACTTGAAAGGCAGGACAATGAAGCGGTGAAAACCATGAAAACCACATCAAGACTCACTCCTAGAAACCCAGGAAGGAAAAGGGGTAGAAAAAAGCAAAATGAGCTTTTGATTGAATGTGGAAAACTGATGATAGATTCAGGTAACATGAAAGATCTAACCAACTACTCCTTTACAAATCATTCTTATTGAAGCTCATGTCTTGGAATGTTAGAGGTCTAGGAAGTAAAAGAAAACAAAGCATTCTCAACAACATAATGAAACAAGAAACTCCTGATATGATTTTTATCCAGGAAACTAAATGTTCAATACAAAAAATTAGAGAAATACATGGCAAATGGCTCAATAGATATGATTTTCTAGAAGTCAAGGCAGACAAGGCAACAAGAGGCATTCTTACACTTTGGAACCCCCAAAAGATTGGCATAGTGGATGCAGAGGCATTTAGGAATTATTTATCAGTGGTAATTCAACCTATAGGAGACAAGGAGATTTATTTAATCACAAACGTTTATGGCCCTCAAAGACTTGATGATAAACTCAGGCTACTTATTTCTCTAGAGGATCTAAGATATAGACATTCAGGAATACCATGGATTCTGGGCAGGGACTTTAACATGATCAAATCCCTGTCAGAAAAAAAAAAAAAAGTGGGACCATAACTATAAGCAGGGACTCTGTAGCATTTCAGAATTTTATAAATAATATGCAACTAGTTGATATAGACACTAGTAATGGCCTCTTCACCCAGAACAACAAAAGATGAGGAGAGTCTCAAGTAGCCTCAAAGTTAGACAAGTACATAATATCAAAGGACCTTATGTTCACAGGCCTGGATATGACAGCAAGAATTATCCCCTTTGGTGGCTCGGACCATTGGCCAGTTCAATTTGAGGTTACTGGCATTGGAACCCCAAAGAATAGACCTTCTAGATTCGAAAATATCTGTCTAACCCATCCAGAATTTATTAGCAACATTGAAAAATGGTGAAAAGAAAATCTGCAGATCCAGGGAACGAGAATGTTTCTATTACACAAAAGATTGAAGCACATCAAGCTCAGGCTCAAAGATTGGAATAAGAATGAGTTTGGAAACATTTTTGAAGCGAAAAAAGTTGTTGAAAGAAAAATGAATGGAATTAATCAAACCCTTATCACAGATGGCTTTGATGGGGAAAGAAATGAACAAGCCAACAAGTATCAACAGGATTGGGAGGACTTATGTAAACAAGAGGAAATATTTTGGAGACGAAAATCAAGAGTTCAATGGCTAAAATAAGGGGAGAGAAACACAAGGATTTTCCACAGATCTACAATGGAGAATAGGTCTCACAATAGGATCTCAACAATCAAGGACTCTAGAGGCCAACTTCTCAACACCCATAAAGATATTGTAGCTATGTTGGTGCAACATTTTCAAAGTATAGAAGAGGAACCTCTCTTAGATAGATCACAATTTATCAGGAACTTCACAAAGCACATTCCTAAGCTAGTAACTAGAGAAGATAATCACAATCTTAACAGGCCAGTGAAAGAAGAGGAGGTTAGTGAAGTCATCAAAGGAATGCAAAATGGAAAAGCGCCAGGCCCAGATGGTTTCAATGTAGATTTCTTTAAAGCGTACTGGAATATTATCAAGCAAGATATTCTGAATGTAGTGGAGGATTCCAGGAATAAGAGAACCATATTGAAGTGCTCAATACATCCTTTTTCTCCTTGATTCCAAAACAGGACAATGCTATGACTCTAGATAGATTCAAACCTATAACTTTGTGCAATGTGGTGTATAAGATTATATCCAAAATAATTTCGAATAGACTTAAACCTCCGCTTCCAACTCTGGTTTCTGTGGAGCAAACGGGATATGTGGAAGGCAGACAAATTCTCAATAATATCCTTCAAGTGCATGAAGTGGTTCATTCATTGATGAGTAATAGGCAGGCAGGAATGATTATGCAACTAGACCTAGAAAAGGCTTATGATAAGTTAAATTTGACCTATATTAGGAAGGTCCTTCTAGCCTTTGGATTTGACCACAACTGCGTAAGATGGGTAATGGCCTTGACGACTTCCTCTAATTTTTCAATTCTGGTTAATGGTTCTCCATCTAAGACCTTTAAACCCTCAAGAGGCCTTAGGCAGGGAGATCCTCTCTCCCCCTTTCTCTTCATTCTCATGATGGAAGGACTAGGATGAACCATCACGTCCGCTAAAGAAGCAGGTAAGATCTAGGGCATCAAACTTTTCGAGAATGGGCAGGCCTTGACACATCAACAATTTGTAGATGATACCATGCTACAAGGCATCCCCATGGAGAAAGAAGCTCTTGCCTATAAACAAATACTGAGTGCTTTGCTATGGCGGCGGGTACAGAGGTAAGCCTCTCCAAATCAAAGATTTTCCTCTTCAATACTAACATTGCTATTTAGAAGAATATCTCCAGAATTCTGAGCTTTCAAAGAGATATGCTACCTTCCAAATATTTGGGAGTACCGCTAACAGACAAACCTCTGAACAAGAATGTTTGGGAGCCAATTATCAACAACCTGCAGGACAAGATTCGAAAATGGACAATCAGATCTTTGAACCTGGCAAGCCGGTTAGTGCTTACAAAAGTTGTCCTTCAAACAATCCCCATATTCACTTTTTCAGCCCTTCCAGCTCCAGAAGGAGTTATGCAACAATGTAGAAATATCCAAAGAGATTTTATTTGGGGTAAAGGGGAGGAGAGGAAAAAATGGGCCTTGGTAACCTGGGAAACAATTTTTAAACCTAAAATCCATGGAGGTCTTGGACTGGATGACCTTGAAGTGCTAAATAAAGTTTTAGGGGCAAAATTATGGTGGAGATGGATAAAAGACTCAGATGCTCCGTGGGCTCGGATTTGGAAAGAAAAATATGCAAGTAATTGGCAAACCAAGGACCACATAAGGATGTCTGGGAGAATAAAGCTTGGGAGAATAGTGATATAGTTCAAAAGAATAGCTTCTAGGAAATTAGAGCAGGAGACCTGGCATGGTTTTGGGAGGATAAATGACAACGTGAACCTAAAATATTAGGAGAGGACTTTGTGGATCTCAAGAATGATACTGATACCAAAGGGCTACATCAGGTAAAATATTTTTGGGGTTAGACAAATAGTGAAGGAAAGTGGAGAACCTAGAAAAAAATGGATTACAGGGATAACAGCCCCTTGAAAGAAAAGGTTGATGCTCTAATAGCAATTTTGGATCAAAGCAAAATATTGATATTAACTGATCAAGACCAACTTAGATGGGGCAATAACAATGAAGGCACCTTTAATCTTAAAGAGGCCAAGCACTTACCCCTTGAGCTTGATTCTACAGAATCGGATTGGGTTTGGAAGAATCTTTGGAAGAACCAAGGATGGATGAAAACCAAACTGTTCATGTGGTTGGTACATCATAAGAAAATTCTGACTTGGGAGAACATCTGGAAAAGAGGTGTCTTGGGGCCATCCAGATGCCAACTATGTGACTCTCAAGAGGAGACAATGGAAGACCTCCTCAACACCTGTATTTTTACCTCCATGTTGTGGGATGGAATTGCCTTAATTTTCACATAATCAGACAGGGATAGAGGAAGTATTACCAATACCCTTAGCAACTAGCGAAGAAACTTCTCTGATAATGAAATGATAAACAGAGCTTGGCATTAACTCCAAGCTTCCTAATATGGAATGTCTAGAAAGAGCACAACCATATAATCTTCAAAAATAAAAATAAAAACTTCCTCTCAGAGCATCATGGAATAGATCTTAAGACAACTTAGGGAGACGGTTGAAACTCTACTGCAAACATCCCCCAAAAATCTTCCTTCAAATGCAGATAGGCAGATACTTCTTTAGTTGGGTATGCAGGGGCTTATTCCTCAGGGTATGAACAAGATGCTTAAGCAACTGGTCACTAAGAAAGACTTTTGGCATACTCCCCCTCAGGGATTTATGAAATTTAATATAGATGGGGCTACAAAAGGAAATCCAGGTATAGATGGTTATGGTGGTGTGTTAAGGGATGAAAAGGGCTGCATACAATATATTTCTCATTGCAATTTGGGAAGAGCCACAAGCAATATGGCAGAGCTAATGGCACTGGAACAATTTTTAGAAATCCCGAAGCACAACAATCTTCAGAATATCACAATTGAAGTTGATTTTGATCTAATCATCAATTCAATCAAGAGAATCTATTGTGGTTTGTCTCCGGAAAAGGTCTCGAGACACTGGAGGCTGCATCATGTTTATCAAAGAATTCATCTCCACCTTCAGAACATGAGGACCTTGAACTTCACACATGTGCGAAGGACGGCCAACAAATTGGCGAACATTCTTGCCAATAAAGGGGCTCTCTGTACTAAAAGCAACAATACATATAGATGGAAAGATGCTCCACAGGGCAGACTAAGGAATGACTGCCTCAACCAGACGAATGAGGATTGAGAAACTTATCTGACCAAAGAAGGTCAACAGTAGCAGAGGTTGGGTTTATTCGTTACACTTTTAGCATGAAGTGGTTCACCAGAGGTAATTTTGAAAAGGGTACGCAGGCCATTGTTAGTTATATAAGCCCATAATAGCTCAAAAATAGAGTTCTTGGGTGGAAGCTGATCGACAGTGGGTGGATTTTTGCTAAACTTTCTCCTACTACAGATCATCTCAGTTTTTATCGGTGGGAAGAGGGGATGAAGAGCCTTCAATCAGAAAGTACAACAAACTCCCACCATAGGTACATTATTGTTGGCAATGGTCACAGTGAACCAGTTGGGCTCATCTACAGGTTTTCGGGTGCTCAGATGGCTGGATTCCCTCCTGGTTTTATTCAAAGGGAGACTCCTCTCCTCCGTCAGATCAAGTGTCTGAGGATCCAGGGTGGAGATTCATATTGCAATTCTATGGGTTCCGGCCAGGGTCTTGGTTTCCACAATAGACTCAAATCTTTCCTCATAACAACCTGTAATGACAATACCGCCCTCAAGGTGGTTTATGGTTTATTGGAAGCTCTCAACACCGGGAGTGGTTTCACTGATTTGAGCCCGATGCCACCCAACATGCAACACATGGCCACTGTAGGAGAGAGAATACCACCCTCATCGGGCGGTTATTCTCTGGGCCTCTTTGCCTTCCGATATGTTCCTTAGCCATTGGATCTTGCGTTGCGGATCTACGACCCAGATGCATTATGCATGTTGGTGGGTCTGGGTTTACGGTTTAAGGTGGTTTACGGTTTTTCGGAAGCTCTCAACACCGGGAGTGGTTTCACTGATTTGAGCCCGATGCCACTCAACATGCATGCGGATCAACGAATCTGATGCATTATGCATTATGCTTAGCGGCGGGCATACAAGAGTTGTTTATTCCACATATTCATTGTTTGTTCCCCTTTCTCGGACCTGAAATCTAATTAGTTGGGGGTTTAATCTCTTTTTGGGTTCGGTTTTAGTTTCAACCTATTTGATTTTCTTTCACTCCGTGGCAACGGATTAAAATGTTTTTGTTTTGTGTTGGACCTTTTTTAGAGGAGTTTACCATTGGTACTATAGTTTAGCCTTTGGTTCATAGCCCCTTACCCTTGAGGGTGTAATTTATGTAATTAATCCTTTTTGGTTATTTTGAATAGAAGGTACGACTCTTACATTAGCGAAAAAAATCACAACATAAATTGTTGGTTGATGTTTCAAATCATCTAGTGTGGTTCATCCTCAGGAAAAAGGTGAAAAAATTAATCCATCAAAATGTTTAGATAGCAGAGATGCATCCGGGTTCCAGAGTTAGTCGTTAAGAAATAACTATTAAGAACTAGCCATTGAAAACTAGTTATTGAATAAATTTATAAATTTATTATCCTTTATTTTGTTTTATTTTTGTTTTATTTTTATTTAAAAATAGTATTCAATTCCAAATCAAATTAAATTAATTAATAATAAATAGAATAGGAAATGATATTTGTAAATGTATAATCATAATTAAAAATAAGTTTAATCTATTTTTAACAAAATAGTTTTTAATAAAATTAATAATATTCAACTATTACTTTCAAATGTTATTATATTAAAATATTGAAGAATATTTGAACAGGAAAGTCAAAGAAGATATATATCTTGAGGATGAACCACGCTATGTTATTATATTAAAATATTGAAGAATATTTTAATAGGAAAGTCAAAGAGGATACATATCTTGAGGATGAACCACATTAGATGGTTCGAAACCTTGACCAACAAATTATGATGTGATTAATCTGAAAAACATTCTTTTCGATCAAATATTATTTTTAATATTATTACAGATTAATAATAATTAATAATATAATATTAGTACACTAATATAAATAAAAAGACATTATAATGTTAATATATATTAATAATAATACAAATATTTTTTGAATTTAATGTGGTATATATATATATATAATTAATATATATATATATATATATAATATATATAATATATATATTCCACTGTTGATTCACACATCACTTGAGTGGCTACTACATCCGAGTAATAATTAAGATAAATTCCGCCCTGAAGGGATCTACTGTCCGTCTTATCAGGTCGGGCCTAACCCCAAGGGCGTCGAGGAGAATTTGACCCTGTACCTCCCTCTTGGCAGGTACTTAGCAATTGAGAACTCGACCAAGTTGAGTTATCCCTTGGGGTTTAATAATTTAATATTTTAAAATAAAATAAATATATATAAATAATAATTACAAATATTTAAAATAATAATAAAATAAAATTATATAATAAAAATAAAATTACATATATTTTTTCTATTACTGTTTGTTAATGCAAATATTTGTTGTTCAAAAGTTCAAAAATAATAATTATACATCTAGTAAAATAAAATACAGTTATTTATATATATACTTAAAGGATTAATATTATAAATTATTTGAATAATATTATACTCTACAATTATTAACCTTTTGATTAATAAATATAACCAAACAATATTATCACTAATTTCCATAGCCATGAATAACCATCATTGAGAATCGCTAACAATGATTTTCAATGATTCATTTTTTCTTATTGTGACAATTCTTATCACAACGTGACATTAGACCATCAAAGCCCATGATTTCAAAGCTAACTAATATTATAAACAAAGTGAACACTATTTGAACCTACGAATATGAACAATTACATTGATGAAACCAACTGAAAAATAAAGCGAAGAAATTAGCACAATAATTTCAATGAACTATAAACAAAAGGGAAATATTAAACCCAAGAGATAGATATTATAAACCCATGTATACACACCCCAAGATAAATATAAGAAACGACATATATTATAAACCAAAATGCATTAAAACATCCAGAAAACAAACTCGAATGTATCACTAACACACACAAAAATGTACATGGAAGAATATTAAAAGCTATAAAACAATTCAAATTCAAAGACAATTGACAAACAATTATACACATGAAAACACTAATGACAATAATATGGAATGCTGACATTTAAATCGACAAAAGAAAGATTTTATTGAGATATAATATTTAGAGATCTATTTAGGGTCTCATAACATCAACAATTTCTACAAGGAAAATGAACTTTAAATACTCAACCAGAACATAGTTATTTAGTGCGAGCCTCTTCCAAAACACACCCAGACCAGTGACAAAAACAACATCAATTCAAATTAGCAAGACAATTCTCATGATGCTTCACACTTTTGAACCAACCCGTCCTTGTTTTCCTTCCAAATTCTCTTTGGTGCAAATGATATGAGGTTTTGACATCTAATTTCATTACATGCAAAACACGAATATGCTCATCAATAAAGCAAGGATGGAAGCCACGTTTTCTATCCATCCTTTTGCGAATATAGGTAAAAAAAGTTATGGGTTTTGCAATAGATTTTATCGCTTTAATGTAATAGATGCCATCATTGTTCTCCATATTTTCATTTCAATGACAAAAAGATGCAATTAAAATTAGTACATAAACACAAAAACAAAATATATATATATATATATATATATATATATATATATATTATAATATATATATATATATAAATTAATTTATTTATTTCATTTTTTGTTTTCTTTTAAAGCCATTTTTTATATTAGATATAAATCTAATAGCATTAAAAACAAGGAGCAAAGAAAACAAAAATAAGTAAAATTTAACCAATGAAACAACAAAATCAATGCCGAAAAATTAATGATCCATGCAATTTCTTCTAAATGGTCAATTTACTATTTTTACTAATCAATAAACCTATTCAAATGATTGACAAGTATAACACACAAATTATCAATTTGCATACAAATAATTGCAAGAAACAACAACAATTATATATAACTATTCATATTTTTCTCAAAAATATGCCAAAACACTAAAGTCTATTAAGGATACATACACCGGAAATGATATCTACTTCAATCGTTCCTCCTCTTTTTTTCTAAACGTAAAATATGCACTATCCCACATTTTAGCATAACGTTGAAAACAAAAAGTCGGAGAAATCCGCAAACCATCTATTAATTTCACTCTTGATATAGTTGTAAATGTCAAACCTTACCTCTCTATCTCTAATATCTACAGTGGCTCATTTCAAATTCATCCCATGTGATTTGTGAATTGTCAATTCCCATTCCATTTTCAAAGGAACCTGTATTAGATTCCCCCTAACAACAAGTGAAATTGGCACAATGTTATGAAAATCACTATCAAAGGGAACACCACAGTATTTCTAAAAAATAACTATAGTGAATTGTGTAAGTTGTGGCGGATTCGAACTAGGCGCATAGAAAATATCTTCAACATATCCAAGAGAACAATTAACTAACCCAACCTCAACCCACAAATTACATGTTAGCATCACGTGCTCTCCATGACATAACATGTCACGCTCCAACACATCATCATCATTGTCACCTATTTCTGTGCTTCTAGTGCATTTTGCAACACATCTTGCCAAGTCACAACAATGTTGAAGCTTTCCCACAAAAAATTACCAATTGTTCTACCTGCATACAAAGGTTTATCCTTAATAGGAGGCAGTTGCCCAAGGTCACCCACAAGAATGACATACCTACTACCAAAAGGAAAATTTTTGTTTTCAGAAAAGGATTCTCGTAAACGAGAATCAATATGTATGAATAGCCTTGGATCGATAAATCTCATCTCATCAATCAATATATATCAAATATGCATCATTTCTTCTTGAAAAGGCTGCCAAAGCCTGACTAGACAGGCGTTTCATATCTCTTATAGGAATCTTTAAAGTGGAATGTATTGTTTTGCACGTATGTTAAAAGCAGTTATACCAGTTCAAGCAAGCAATAACAATGGACTTTTAGCATTCGTTGTTGAAGAAGAAATAGCATGAGAAATACAGGCAATGAGGGAATACTTCTTGGTTCCAGCAGTACCTTGAATAATCATTTTAAATCACCATCATTTCAACCAATAACAAAGTGTCGAAAAATAATTTCAAAAGTAGCCAATTGCTTGTCAGATAGAGAGGAAGGTGACAAATATTTCTCCCTAACCAACCTACCACTAAAAACACCCGTAGACCGTGCATATTTTAAAAATGGATCCCCTACTCCAAAAATATGTTTGAGACCATTGTGTCTTACCAATTATAAAGAATATCAAAGACCCTTCTACTAAGATTTTCAAGGTTTGAAATGCATACATTGCTAAGAGGAACTATCCAGGAAAAAAACTGTCACTCTTCCAAATCTCAATCAACATTTTCTTCATGCACAAGGGGCTCAACATCTTCTTCATTGCCTCCATTTGGAAAAGGAACTCGATCAACATGCCACGAAAAATATCTGAAATTCCTCCAATTCTCAATGATACTTTCAGTTGAAATCCCAATATTTGACGCAATATCAATAAATGTCTTGTATAAAAGAAACTCACTCCAACAAAATGTTTCAAACTCTTCTGATCCATCATTAGGAATACATAAAATAGTGGCAAAACACAAACAATTGCATGGTTTTCTCACAACCTCCATGGATCTTGCCTATGGTTGGTATCAAAAGTCCACGATCTTGTTGTTTCTATAATACAAATGTTCAAGAATAGTAGGTCATCTTTCATATGCCTGAATGAAATTGTTTCCACATGAAATGTCATCGGAGTGAAGTGATATCTTTTTGTACAATTTATTTTGAACATTCAAAGGTTAAAAATTGCGACTACAAAAAACAAGAGGGAGTTTTAACAACAAATGGAAGGTTTCTTGATCTCCAATGTCACACCCAACAAGAGTTTCAGAAAGAAACCTTCTATAAAAATGAGTCTTAGGCCCACTCCTGCCAACAACTTCTATCAAAGTTTCATGATAACTTTATGATCTTCTCTTTGCTTTCAAAGCATATTTCGCTATATATTTTAAAATTGAATGTCAAGAGACAACGAAATAACATTTTCTCACCACATTGTTCAAAGATCCACATTGTGAATATTTAAATGCTTATCATCTCAGGTCGGTTCATACTTTTTCTTCCTTTTTTCATCTGTGTACAATGTTGATTTCGTACCAACCACCCATGGAGCATCATAGCAGCATGAAATGACAAACATTTTTTTACGCAATCAAGAATCAAAATTGCATTTCTTATGTCAATGTACATGATTCACCAAATGTTCATAATCATCTTCAAGATTGGAAGAAAAAATTTGTTGAGTTTTTAAAAGGCATGGATCATCGTTCACAATTCGAGGGATCATGATATTTCGACATAGATTCCAAGTTGTAACATATTTTTCGAAGTAGCATTTAGCTGCACTGACATCAATGTTGTTGGACCAATCTAATGTTCCCATATCCAATGCTCCAGGCAACCACAAGAATCCATGGATGCAGGTTGAACCTCTATGCTTCCACTCATACCTAAAAAAGCTAAAAACAAGAAATTAACATATAAACTAACAATCCATAACAACAAACTTGTTTCTTCAAGTCTTTTGAAAAAAAATATTTGAAGAGGAATGATAACAAACCTATACTAGAAGTATTTAGCACTAATATATCTCTTCAAAACTATCTCTCGAAAGATATTGAATCTTTGGTGCATGTACATAGTGACTATATGCGAGTACTGAATAATATTTTCAATTTCTTTTGACATGCTCACTTTGTTAATGACAATTGGTTGTTTGAGGGCATTAACAATGCAAGTCAAGCCATTTTGTGTCAGTGGAATTCAATGTAAAAAACAAAGTATGACAACCCAACTATGTGATCATGTCAGTGAGTTCTTAACGACACGTTTTCCAATAAACGCTTATTCCCCTAAGAGAAGATCCAAATCACATTAATTTCTCAACCAATTTATTATCTGGCATATCACAGAGTTGTTGACGCAACTCCTATACAGTTGCACGTGCATTTTCATAGATATTCTTCTTCAAAAACAAAGAAGTTGCTCCTTGACTATGATGGCGCATAATCATATCCAACAAGAAATATCAAAACCAAGGATAGCTTCCAAATCTTTGATCATAAAACCATATTCATGCATCTCAACATTGCAAATACGTGGGTGCAACCAATCACTATCCCTTGTAGGGAATAAAGTGGGGAATTCCATGTCCAACAATCCTTTAATATTATATTCATTAATGGGAGATATACCAATATCAAGCCAATCTATTGGTTCAATTGATGTGCAATTTCCATTCTCAATAAATATTCTTATTCAATCAACTTCCCTAGATTTATTGGGCAAGCGAGAAAGAAAGGATGACAGGTGACAGTGTAAATAATTAACGCTCTCCCTTTCAATCTCCACAACCACTATATCTATTTCATTAAGATTACTATCAACATACTATAACCTACTAGAGACATCAGTGGGCCTCTTTGGGAGAAAAATAACATAATCCATATCTATTGAAACATCCTTGCATTACTTATCCATTTGAATTTTGTAAACCAATGCATCCATCACACATTGTCTCTTCACATAAAACTCATATTATTTGGATTCAACACTTCGTCTTCTCACAATAAAAAAAATATAGTTGTTCAACATGTCATCGAAGCCTCTTTGCAATGGAATATATATCTTGCAAAAACGTTATTGTGTGGCCACTGTATTTATCTTTACCACCACAAGCATGTGTCACTTGAAAAATTGGATTCACTGCGCTATTAGCATCCCTTCGACTTGTGTCGAAACTCTTAAAACCTCAGGTTTTTCACGTAGATCCATGTTGTTAAATTACGAAAAATGATGGGCACCTTTCTCACCCATACATCTTTTACAAATGGGCCCTTCATGCCATCTCACAAGTTGTATATCAGAATACCATTCATTGCACACTTGGCACATATGCACAACAAACAAACTACCAATCCTAGAGTAAATGGTTTTATGGACCTCAACCATGTCTCTCTTAAAAAGAGAGGGATCACTTTCATTTCCTCTCCCAAACATCAGCCTACGCTCTCGATGATGTGAAAAAACCTGGGCAATTGCATCATTGCTTGCATCATTTATTTCCATAAAACAATGGGAATCCATTCTTCTCATTTGGTTAGAGCCCAACAGATTCTACTTCCAAGAAAAAAATGACCTCTCTGAGAATGATATATCTAAAAAAAAAGTTAAATTTTTGAATCAAACAATACAATGAAAATAGAAAAGATATACAATATCTTAATTGTTCCATTTTCCAATTGCAACTCGATCAACCAATAGTGCTTGGCCTCATCGCATTTCTGTTTCTCAGAAAAATAAAATCAACATCCAAAAAACACCACACTTATATCCATATAAAAACTTGCACACTTTTAATAAATCATTCAAAGATCATCATCCAAATATATAAATTCTATCGCTAATAACATTGCATCCTGAGAAGCATCGATTAATATAGTTCTTCATGGTTCAAAACGGTGGCAAAGAGTCATATATGGGATAGCGTTGTTTTTAAAAGTGAGTTATGAAAGAACATGGGACATATTGAATGAACGCATGTTATATCCATGGTATATAGAAAAATAAGTCATGAATAATGTAAGTGAAGCTACTACGAACCAATATGCAATGCGATAAGTATGAGAATGAAACCAATGATATAAAATCTACACTTTTATACATATAAAGCTGCCAAATTTGAAAGAAATAAGTCTTATGAACTCCATATGGATTGCCCAAATTTGAATAGATTAATTTTATTTTTTTTTATAAATATTTCAAACAAGAAATTTTGTCTTAAAATTTCCTATAAAATTTTAATCTTAAATAAATATATTTTATAAATTGAAATCAAACTTCCAAATTTGAATGGCTCACGCGATAGTTTTATATTTATTAAATTAAAAATATATTTTTAATTATAAATATTGTCTATCATATATTACAATAAATTTTATTCTCAATTGGAAAATAATTTTTCATTTTTATATTTATTTAAAAAAACTAAATAATATATAACTAAGCACAAGAAATTCCATTTAAAAATATTAATTTAGTATAATATAAATATCATTTTGAAATTAAAATTTAAAAATAAGATGGATGACACCAAAATATTTATTAAATAAAATTTAGTTTAAAATTTATCTTTATTTACACATTATTGTGTATTATAAATTATAAGAAATTTTAATTTAATTTCCAAAATATTTTTATTTTATATATTTCAAATAGTTTAAAATATAAATATGAATATATAAAAAATAACAAGATTTATTTTTGCATTTATGCAATATAGTAATTTAGAAATAGTAACATTATGAACTAAATTATGTTTTCCTTTGAATCTTGTTAAGCGGGATACAACAAAGTAGTTGTTGCCCAGGCAATTGGAGAGGGTGACGCAGAGCTTTCTTTGTAATAATATCCAATAAGTTTGCAACTCACATGTTTTAAAATTAGGTAAGTAACTTAGGCTTTGCGTGGATCATTCGATGGTACACAAGTGGGACATTTGGAAAAATTCTGCATATATATGTAAACTTTTGATAACCCACATAATATACGATGGTCATTTGAATTAAGGTTGGTGAATAAATCGAACTCTCTACATCATATTATATGCTATGTTCTTTTTTATGAAATTGTTGGCGCTTAAAATAATGGATGTAGAAATAATCTCAGTCGTCCACATGGCTCACCCTCAATCTGACTGCAAATGAGGGATCAGTCTAGGTTTCAGTAACACAATCTGCGAAATAGGCACAATCATGTTTTCATTTTTCTCTAACTCGTCTGAAGAAGGGGCTCTGGTCTCGGCCCTTGAGTGAGAGTCACTGTCGTAAGGTTATTACTCAAGAAAGACTATATCCTCTTCCAGCTAGAAGATGTGGAGTTATCTTGTCTTTTCCTCGGCGTTCCATATGGTAAGGCGGCCCATGGTTTCTTCCCGTAATAGGCCCGTGCATGCGTTTTCCCGGCAACGGCTAGGGTTTTCTAGCCGTAAGGTATTTGAGCTTAAGAACCCAGGGTTTAATACTCTTCCTTTACTTCTCACCCTTGGCGGCTCCCATGACCACTATGTTTCCCTCCTTGGATGGTTTCACTATGTTTCCCTCCCTGCATGGTTTCTCCCATGACCGCTTTGTGTCCCTCTATCGCAGAAATAGCTGCCTATTTGCTTTTTCGGTAAAAAGCACCTCTGCTAAAAAAATTTGGGAAAAATGTTCGCTTGCTAATATATTTTTAGGTTCTAAATGTTTTTTTCAAAAAATAATAAAAAAATTGCTTCTTATTTTTTGAAATAAAATTAGCTAGTCAATTTTCGAAAAATAATGGGAAAAAAAATTGCGGGTTTTTTTGGGAAATAAAATTTCCTTGTTAATTTTTGAAAGAAAATTTTTTGCTTGAAAGTAAAATTATCTTGTTAATTTGTGAAAAAAAATGTTTCTTTATTTCCAGGAACATTGTGGTTTTTTTTGATCAATTGAGTTAATTAAAAAAAAAAAATTGGTTGAAATTTTTCTTGTTAATTTTTGGGGAATTAGTTAAGTTTCACTAACACAACTTGTTGAAGATGGGCTTCACTAGCAAGGCCAACAATGATCAAACTTCACAAAGGGTAGTAGGGCATATCCTAGGGAGGAAATATGCTAAAAAAAATTCAATTAGCTAAAGGTTAGTGTGGGCTCACAAAATCAAATTTTCAGAAAAGTAATTAAGTCTATTAATTAATCAAGTCCCACTAACACAACCTATTAGGTCTATTAATTAGTCAAGTCCCACTAACACAACCTATCTGTTAATTAGTTAAGTCCCACTAACACATATTGTTGAGGATGGGCTTCATTAGCAAGGCTACCAGGATCAAACTTCACAAAGGGTGGTAGGGCATATGGTAGGGAGGAGATATGCTAAAAAAAATTCAGTTAGCTAAGGGTTGGTATGGGTTGGTATGGGTCAGGTTGAGGATGGGCTTCATTGGCAAGGAAAACCACGATCAAACTTCATAGGGGGTGGTAAGGCATATGCTAGGGAGGAGATATGCTAAAAAAAATCCAGTTAGCTAATGCTTGGTGTGGGCTAAGGTGGGTGTGATCCTGATGAAAAGAAATTTTGGGGTAAGGCCAAAACCCTTTTCCTTTACAATATTCGATCCTGAGGCCTGTTGGTTATGGGCCCACAAACCCTATCGGAAGCATTCTTTGAGGCTTTAAGCCTTTAAAACCATGGACCACACATTTATTCGGATTTTCCTTTGAAAACCAGAACTACAACACTTTATTGCAATACAAAGGGAAACATAGAAACACATGGAAACACTGCTTTGAACCCTTTGTTTGGACTTCAAAAGTTATTCACCCGGAACTATATATCCGTCGGGTCCGCTCTTTGCTTCGACCCTTTCCGTTGCTCCGATCGCCCCAACCTCCAATCGCTGATTTATCGCTATCGATGTATCGACGTTCCACCACATCGGCACTATCGCAACATCCATTACTGTTAGCCCTTTGACCTCCTCGATTGCGATCAACGATTACATCTGGACCATCGATATGGCTTCCGATCCAATGGTCCATGTTCCATCGCATCATCGCGATCGCAATCATTCAAAGCCCATTCCAATCAGTTCAATGTGCCAACCCGATATGCCTTTTGGACCCAATAAGGGTATAGGTCCCGTCTATAAAATTTCAGGTCCGAATTTCAAACTCAGACTATGCTTTTGATGTTTCTTAGTGTAACTGGAATTTAGCTTGCCTTCGATGGATTTCTGCGCTTAACACGGTTTCTGCCACATTCTGCTATGACACGCACAACATTCATTAATATATATCTTTGGATCACCATCGATCCTACAGTGATCGATGGTCAATCAACACGCATACAAATGCGATTCAAGACACCAATGCATATATACATAGCGTAACAGAAAAAATGCGTAAATACACAAGCACGCGAAAATGCACACAACACAGTTATATTTATTATACAGTATTTAGTACAGACTAAGGCATTTCAGCCTTAAGACAATTCCCTGTCAACTACATTTTGATTACTCTGGGCTTACACAATTCTATCTATCACTCTATATTCCTCTCTCTGTCTCTATTGAACTATAGAAAGGAACATTGAATCGGATCACGGGAAGGATCTATCAATCCTCTCCATGAATCACTCAACAACTCCCTCATCTCTCTACACGCATACATATGTGATAGATTACATTTAATAAGTCTCCTCGAGACTTTTATCCATTTCATCATTTACGATGTTTTCAACATAATTGTCCCATGTTTTGCTTGATAGTCCATATCTTCTCCTTGCTCCGCTTTGGATTCCTCTTGTAATTATGAGTGCTCGATCCTACGTGATGATTTTGATGGATTAGATACCCCTAAGTTTTAGCGCCTAAAACCACATGTCAAGCCTCAAAAATCATGAACAACTTCGACCAAAAAAATAAAGCAAAAAACATTTAAAAAAAGACCGTTAAATATCATGTCGTGCTCATCACCTGAATTTCGCATCGCAGCTGCGAAACCTGCATGCTTACGACCGGCGATTATTTTTTTTTTAAATCTATATTAAAAAAAAGAATATGTCAATATTATATCAGCATCGTGCGGCCTGCCAACTTTGTTAATTCTTGTTGTTTTTTGTCTAAGGTAGAGCTTTCTAAACGGGGGTTGTACCGAGCGGTTGGTCCTTTGAATACGCTACTCAGGAACTAACCCTGTCCGCTTAAAATTTATTTCCTATTAATGACAGGCTCTATTCTGCCAGTAAATAAAAAATGCTCAAAAAAAAAAATTGTTATGATGGTCGCAAATTTAAATGGAAGCGACGGTTCTCTCAAAAGAGAGGCTTGTGAAATCTATTGAATCCATGCAACCCAGCCAAATAAAATCTTGTCAGGCCCAGTCGAGCACGCCAATTTGATCGCGACGTTGGACGCCCTAACTATCCACACGAACTAACAAAGTACACCTCTCAGACGTGCGCACATCACAAATTTCCAGAAAGGCGCTATGTTGCACGCACTCTCGTCCCGAAAACCTCGGCAACACCTTCACATCTGCGGTCTGGCGTTTACACTTCCGCTTCCAAACTCAGTGCAACGACTCTAAACATTGGACCCCACAGTTGATAGTTGTCTAGCAACACCGCCTTGTCAAGACCGTGTATTTCCAAAACTCCATTTCCTTACTTTAAAATGGGCAAACCATCTTTTTGTTTATGAAATTTATAACGTTGATTTCTTTGACAACAACATGGGTCTATAGACAAAGTTTCTAGTTTTTCTTTTCGTTTTTCGACACTTCTTTTATTAAGATATTTAATTTTAACTAAACAACGTTAAAATAATTTCTTTTAAACAAGCAATGAAAATACACACACATATATATATATATATTTCCTACCACATTAAAAATTTTAAATTTTTATTGTTCAGTTTTCAATTACATTT
>APFE030823089.1:128381-154280 GCA_000404065.3 Pinus taeda | reverse complement strand
TTGGTTTCTTTACATTAAATTAATATTAATGTTATAATGTTTATGTTTCACCATAATGTTATCAATATATTTTATTATTTTTATTTTTTTCACCAAGAAAAAAACACTGTATTTATATTGATATGTATAAACTACTACATCTTTCCATATATCAGATACATCATGGCATCTCCTTCATATATAAAACATAACATCTGAGTATCTCCTCCCTCTAGATCTTGTCCACTTAATATGTAGACATACATCTCTATCTCATCATCATAAAACAGGAAATATAGTAACAGAGAGAATCATTGTTCCCATATTAGAGAGCACATATATACTTCATTAGCATTAACTACAATGAACCTAATAAATAGTAGTGTACCCAAAATTACAAAAACCAAAAATAAAACAATCCATAAAACCATCATTTACATAAGGCGAAAGCATTAAATCTATATCCTACCCAAGGATGGGAAGAGTCCCCAGATTCATTGTAATGTTGCCCAGTCTTAACTCTATATGCATCCCGTCCATGGTATCCCTAAGTCCCATCTTTGACAATAAATCAATATTCTGGTTGAGATCCCGACTGATGTGTTGGATTGAATATTCACTATGGGAGTACCATATTGACACAATATGATTGAGCCATCCGTCAAGATGAAATTGAGTGATATTGTTATTTCCCAATATATGTTCAATGATATCCTTTGAATCGCCAAATATGTAAATACTGGGAATGTCTTAGAAAGTAGAAAAATAAAGCAATCCCCATATAGCAATAATCTCAGCCTTCATGTTTGTTCCTTGGCTAGCATGCCAATGAACCTAGTACTCTTGCTCCTCAGAAATCTTGAGCCAGAAACCACAACCACAAACATCCAATTGTGCTGCCCCATCAAAAAAAGAAATCAGATATATATTTCTGGGCCCCGACATCTTTTTATCAGTGGCCATGGTATCCTTTTTGTGATCTTTTGTTGTATGATACCATTCCAAGATGTGATCCATGACCCTTGAGGAGTGTTCCTTGAAATTTTCAAATATAATCTTGTTGCGCCACCTCCATATTTCCCAGAAATATATTAAAGGAATAGATCTCCATATACTATTTTGTTTACACCACCAGCCCAAATAGTCCAAGATGTTTGAGAAGCTTTTTTGAGGGAAATCTATATACTGCGTAATATGGCACCAAGTCTTCATAGAAATCGGACATGTGAGAAATATATGATCATTATTTTCCGCCACCTCCCTACAGAACACACAAATACTTAGCCCTTGCCACTTTCTCTTCTGTAGATTTTCCAAAGTTAATTTTTTGCTTTTCCATACAGGCCATACAAATACAATGATTTTAATGGGAACTTTCGTTTTCTAAAATTTGTAAAATTCACATACCTCCTTTTTAGTGATCCCTGAAGACATAGTGTGTGATAAATATCCGCCACAACAACACAGTTAGATTTCATCTTACCCCGCCATGAAATCTTGTCACCACCATGTTCCCTTCTAATGCCTGCCCACCGCAGCTCCGAACATATCCCTGTCCACTCCCTAGCCAGATTTTTATCCAAGCCCATCTCATCTGTCGTCCGCCATATGGGGAAATGTCCATTCAATGTTGAGATAACATGATTCCAATGAAATATTCCCAAATTGTGAAAGCACTATATAAGCGGCTCCGAGATAGAAAGTGCATTACTAAAACTCGGAATTAAATCATGTCCAATGTCTCGAACCCAAAGCCCAGTAAATGTTTTGTAAAAAGAAATGGCTGATTTTCCTGAAGTTATGCCAAATACTCGACCCCGATGGAGTCCCAATAAGATCCTAATGCACCCGAACAACAAAATCTTGATCCTATAAATATTTATGTTTTAAAATATTACTCCATATGCCTCCTCCGAAAATACCCCACCATAATGCCTTTTGTAACAGAGTCCCCCCAAAATGCCTCAAATCCAGGATACCCCACCCCCCCCATCCTCTTTAGAGTGGTGATATTGGAAACTTTTGTCAAATTGTAATACCCCCTATCCAGTTATAATGTGCCATGACACTATTCAGTTTTTTAATGATTGCTACCAAAATAAAGTATAAGTGAGCCCAGTAAATACTCAGCTGTGTAATCACAGATTGAGCAAGAGTAATGTGGCCCCCTAGTGAGAGACATGTGTGCTCCCAACTCGAAATCCTCTTATAATACCGATCCACCAACCACATCCAATCTATAATTCTATATTTATTGGGCTTTATAATATATCCCAAATATTTCATTCCACCCTCCAATGATTCTGCACCAATATTGATCCAAGTGGATGTTGGTGGCCACCCACCTATCCCACTTGGACCCCACAACTGTCTCTTTCAATTTTTCAGTTTTTGTATTTGTAGCACAATTTACTAGTTTTAGCAGTTTTTCAGGTCATGAACTTCCATGGACCCATGTTTCTCTTCCCAAAGTTGTAGTGCTTGGATAGATCTTTCTAACGAGCTATTGTACACGTCAAACGAAGATCGGGTGCCAAAGTTATGACCTCGGGAAGTTGATGTACCAACTTACCCAAAACGGGGCCCACAGTTTGGCGTTTTATCTTCTAGGGTTAGGTTTTTGGATGTTTAGGGCTTTCCATTGTTTCTCAACAATAAATAGGCCTTCGAGCCTCATTATAACACAGTTCAGAGGCATCTAGCCTCCACGTCTCTTCTTAGAGATAAGCTACCATCGCCCTAGCTGGTGTATTTCCATTGCTGTTTGTAAGCATATTTCAGCATTTTACATTAATGAAATGAAATATTATTTCTGCTACATATCTGCGTTTATGGTTATCTCTGTAATTTGTTACGTTCCTATTTAAATTCAGATTAGTGGTATTAGAGCAGTCTGCTTTTTCTATGTTTTCCTTTGCATGTCCCCAACGAGGTCGGGATATAAGGAGTTAGGGCTTGAACCGGTCGAACCTTTGCAAAACCAACCTCGCAAATTCCGAAAACCTCCCATGGAGGATGAAAATAAAGACGAGGGGGTAGGAGATCCTATCAAAATCTTGCTCGAAGAAGCCCTCGAGCGACAAAGGAATGTGATGACGGACAACTTTGCCCAGATCCTTCAGCGGCTACCTAGGGCCGACGCATC
This sequence comes from Pinus taeda, assembly GCA_000404065.3. Lineage (NCBI taxonomy): Eukaryota > Viridiplantae > Streptophyta > Pinopsida > Pinales > Pinaceae > Pinus > Pinus taeda. Next base: position 151,156 of record APFE030823089.1, on the reverse strand, counting down.
GGACTCCAACAGCTACTCTGGAAATGCCACACCGTTTAAGGTACAAGTTAATTTTGAAATCCCCATATTCGAGGGTCAAATAGACGCAGATGCTGTCAATAAATGGTTAAATCTCCTAGAGGGTTATTTTTCTTTTCATGATTTTTCCAGTCGGGAAAAGATTATTTTTGCTCTTCTCAAAGCAGCCCCCCACATCAAGGACTGGTGGAAAACCTACTGCGAGTAGAAGGATGAAAATATAGGCTCACTATTTTCACCCACACCCACTTGGGATTTATTTCGAGATGCCATCAAGGAGCAGTACTACCCTGTCGGAAGCTATGAGGATCAATACATAAAGTGGACCATGCTGCGGCAGGGAAGGGACCAAGACGTGCCAGAGTTTACCAATATTTTCCATACCCTTCGCACAAAGTTGGGTATCAAGGATTCGAAGCAACATTTGGTACCCAAATACTGCAATTGCCTACACAAATACATTTAGGAAGAAATAGAATTCCTGAACATCCCCTCGCTCATCACAGCATACCGATATGCCGTCAAGGTTAAGAAAAAGTTGAAACAGAAGAAGCGAGACTTTGGATCTGGGAATCTGAACCAAGGGAAAGGTGCCCCCAAACTACAAAAAAAAGGACAAAGCCAAGGCGGGGCGGCTCAAGACAACCCGCCAAGGTTGCAAGCAAAGAACAACATCGTGAAGCTGAGAAAGGACATAAGAGCTCCACTCACAACACAAGTGAGTGTCGGGCCAAGCAGTTACTGGTTGTCAAGCTAAGGGTTTTAGAATTAGATGCATATTCTGAATCTGAGTCAGAACCCGACAAGGGGAATGACAAAGGGAAGAAGATTATCGATGTGGAGCCCAATGCCATCATTTCCGCCGCCAAGATCCAGAAGAATGAGCCTGAAGATCCAAAGGAGGGGGAGCATCTTTTCCACTCACAGATGTGGGTGAAGGGTTTGCCGCTGCAATTCATTGTTGACAATGGGAGCCAAAAGAACCTCATTTCAACAGAGGTTATGAAGCGATTGGGCCTACCAACTACACCACACTTGCAACCGTATAGTATTGGGTGGCTCCACCAAGGACGAGATCTCTGATTTTGCCAGCAGTGCCGCCTTCCCTACAGCATCAAGCCCTTCACAAATGAGGTATTGTGTGATGTTGCACCTCTGGATGTTTGTGATGTACTATTTGGCCATCCATACTTGTGGAGGCGACATGTTGTGTATGAGTCAAGGCCTCACACTGTTATTATTACTTTGGGTAATTCATTATACAAGATATCGGAGGTAGCCCCACCTACCACCACCTCTTTGATCGCTGCTAATAAAGGCAGCAAGTTCATCTCCTAGATTAGGAAATTCATTTTCTGTTTGGTTCGCTCCCAAAGTAAGGGGAAGAATGTTGCCTCATGCATGACCCCCGCGAAGGGTTCCTCCATGTAGTAGCAGCAATAATAGAGTGATACGGTCATGAAAGAACACAGGAAAAACTTCTCCTCATCCAGTGGGGTACCACATAAGTTTCAGGTGGGCAACAAAGTCTGGTTGCACCGACAGAAAGAGCACCTTACCAGAACTTATCAGAAGCTCCGACCACGCCGGCATGGTCCTTACACCATTACCAAGGCTATGGGAAATAATGCTTTGGAGCACAACATTCCCCCATTCCTTCGCCTGCACCAAGTTTTCAATGTGTACCGCCCTCGACCATGCTTCCCACCATTACTGGACACATTCGAGATTGCAGAACAACTCACTAGGGACCAAGTTCACCAGATGGAGGAATTCAATGCAATGGGGACCATTGATTCATAAGGGGGGAAGAATTATCTAGGTGGATGTTGGTGGCAACCCACCTCCCCACAACTGTCTCTTTCAGTTTTTCAGTTTCTGTAATTGTAGCACAATTTATTATTTTTAGCAGTTTTTCGGGTCCTGAACTTCCGGAGCTATTTTGAGGCCCTAAACGACATTTTTTGGGAAATTTGGGAACCCACATTACTCTTCCCAAAGTTGTAGTGCTCGGATAGATCTTTCTAACGAGCTATTGTACGCGTCAAACAAAAATCAGGTGCCAAAGTTAAGACCTCGGGAAGTTGATGTACCAACTTACCCAAAATGGGGCCCACAGTTTGGCGTTTCATCTTCTAGGGTTAGGTTTTTGGATGCTTAGGGTTTTCCATTATTTCTCAACAATAAATAGGCCTTCGAGCCTCATTTTAACACAATTCAGAGGCATGTATCCGCCATATCTCTTCTCAGAGATAAGCTACCATCGCCCTAGCTGGTTCATTTCCATTGTTGTTTGTAAGCATATTTCAACATTTTACATTGATGACATGAAGTATTATTTCCACTACATCTCTATGTTTATGGTTATCTCTGTAATTTGTTGCATTCCTATTTAAATCCGGATCAAATATGAAATATATCATTAATGTACTCAATATCCTCCTGAGCGCAGTTACCATACAAAATATTTGATTTTAGTAGATTCATATAGAGCCCCGAAGATCTCCCGAATCTATAAAAAATATATCATAAATCCCTCCACACAATCCTATTAATCATGCCCATAATCAGTACATCATCCACGAAAAAATTGTGGGATACCTTTATATTACGGCCCATATCCAGTGGAACAAAAATACTAGTCTCCATAGGATGTTTAATATGTACAATTAAACCATCCATGGCCAATATAAAAATTAAAGGGAATAGGGAACAACCCTGTCTGAGACCACGACCTGCCACAAAGAAATTGGTGATAATACCATTGATTAACACAACAAATCACACATTTGAAAAATCCACTCCAAATTCCTAGCTTGCAAACCAATTTTGTTTAAAATCATTCTCAAGTATCCCGAGTCAAGACAATCATATGCCTTTTGGAGATCAACCTTCATAGCAACAACATTTAATTTTCTAATATGATGGTATGTAAGCATTCCTAGGAAATGGCGACGACATCTTGGATTTGTCTATTTTGAAGAAAACCAAATTGCTCGGGCGATATATATTTGGATAGAATAGACTTCATTCTTCCAGCAATAGTTTTAGAAATAATCTTATAAATAAGGTTACATAAAGAAATTGGCCTGAAATCTGAAAAGGTCCCAGTGGAAGACCCCTTTGGGATGAGAACAATGTAAGTCGAATTTATATGTGGAAGGATATACCCTCGAATTCTTGACTCCTCGACCATGGCCAATATATCCCTCTGGAATAATTTGAAGAAATGTGTAAATAATTCGGCAGTCCATCCATGAGGACCCGAACATTTATCCTTCTTGAAAGATTTAAGGATCCCCAAAATTTCCTCCCCAGTAACTGCTTTGAACAACTCTTCATTTGCATCATCATCAAACATATATGGGTATCCATCCACCCCCCATATCTGGCCCTCCACATTATCCACAACCCTCCTTCCGTAGGCGGATTCAAAATGCAAGATAGATGCCCACGAAATCTCTTCATGAGCGAGACATTTGTTTCCATTAGAATCCTTAATCCCCCATATACTATTAATATTCCTTCTGTGGTTCACGAATCGATGGAAAAATTTGGTATTCCTATCCCCCTCTAGGATCAAAATAGCCCTGCTTTTCAGCCTCCATGTAGCATCCCGCAGCTTCAAAATACGATTTCTCTTCATCTCTATTGTGTGAATCTCCAACATGATGGACACTAGGGGATTTGGGAGGATGAGTAGCTGCCTCAAATTATCCAGAGCCCCTAAAACCGCATTTAGCTCATACTTCATTTGGGCCTTCTTCTGTATGTCCAATTGCTTGAACATTTTATTTATACTTCATATTGGGCCTTACTCAATTCATAATATTCAATTCATTCAATTCATTTTCTGTATATTTTCCATGTATATTATGATTAATATATCAATTGTGCTACCTATTCCGCTCTATTTGCAGCCTTTACATTTGCATGTTTGCACACGACATTCAACACCTCCACTTTTTCGCTTTCAATTAATTTCCCTTTATTTTTAATCCTAATGCTTAGACCTCCTGTGCAACACAACCATCGATGAACTTCTAGCCATCGATGACCTTATAAGGCGAAGCATATTTCGAAGATATTCGGTTTCCGGTTAATATGGGCCATCCATTAATAATAAAATTAAAAGCAAACAACCTTCCTTCCGTCCTCGAGGTTGATTAATCTATCGGCAAAATATGGTTGATATATCTTAATTGGTGCCATTATAAAAGGTTAAAAAGGTTAAATGTGACTCTGATCTATATTTATCAACCACAATAATAAACCATATTTATTAATGTGATTGTGCTAATTATATTTAAATTACTAATTATTACCAAGAAAAAATAATATACTTTAATTTGATTTAAATTATATTATTTTAAATAAACATTATTAAAAAATAACAATAATTTTATTTAATTATTCTTGTATTTGAGTAACAATTATTAATATGATTGTGCTAATTATATTTATATTACTAAATTATTACTAAACAAAAATAATATATTTTAATTTAATTTAAGTATATTTTTTTGTTTATTAATAATTAGTAATTTAAATATATTAACAACAATCACATTAAAATAAATTATTATTATTATTATTTAATAACATTATTAAATAATAATAATTAATAATTTTTATTTTAATGATGATGATGATGGTGGTTTAACGTCAGTCTGAGACCAAATAATGATCTATCGGACCTAATGTGATTGTTTTTAATTATATTTAATTACTAATTATTAATAAACAAAATAATAATACTTTAATTATTTATATTTTAAATATATTATTTTTAAATAAACATTATTAAAATATAATAATAATAATTTTATTTTGATATTCATTATATTTAAGTAACATTTATATAAGAAAAAACAGCATTGATTATCATAACCATAAATAATATAATATATATCAACAACCAATAACATTAATTGTAATATAATATATATCACCCACCAATAACATTAATTGTCATAACAATATGTATCAACAACTAATAACATTAGCCGTCAAAACAAGTCATAGCAATATGCAGCAACAAATATGTGTGTGAGAGATATAATTTTTTTCAATAAGCTTTTTTTTGTTCGATAAATTCTATTCTAAACTTATAATTTAACACTATGACGAAGATATTGAAATTGTTAAAGTTACATGGATTTACAATTTTAACAAATTTAAAATTTAAAATTTATATATATATATATCTATATATATATATATATAATATATTATATATATATATAACTTAACATAAAGAATTCAAATACATATTATATAAATACTATAGTCTATTAATGTAATCTTTTAAATTTTATTTCATATTTTTAACACAAAATGATTATTAAAATCATAAATTTTTTATTTCAATAATAATTACCCAATTTTAATTTAATTTTATTTTATTTTACTTATTTATTTATTTTTAATTTTTTTCTCGAGGAAAAATCGTAATCTTATATTAATTTGAAAAATTACATGTAGATGTCAGTAGCATATGCACAATCGTTGGCGTAGGCTAGTCAAAATAGCTATCAAAAATATAAGTTATAGCCGAAGCCATTCCCAAGAAAAGTTGTACGTATTCACCTCATAAGGTGTTCATCGTGTCTAGTATGCAGATATGCTCTATCTATGTAGGGCCTGTGATAACAATAATATTGTTCAGCACCAAGTTGTTCCTCTATCATCCACAAGCCTCTGGGTTGTGCCATGGCCTCCTTGGATAATTTGTCAGCAGCCTCGTTATGTTCCCTGTAAATGTGTTGACAGGTGATAGAGTTAAATTGTGCTTGAAAACCATAATCTCATCCAAAATGTTCCTAAGAGTATGAGCATGACAGTTATTGATGTTATTGAACCAATTATGATAATTTTGGAGTCTCTAAAGATCTGAAGATTAATGCAAGAGTGCACCAGTGAAAAATGCAGGAGATGCATGAGAGTGATCAATTATGCATAGTTATTGGTTCCCTCTCCCAATGGCAACTGTATTTTGTAATGGTGTTGATCTGTTAGGAATAGTAGCATACCCCCCACCCCCCCCTCCCCCCCCCAACCCCCCCCAACATCTTGAGCTGGGCTGCTCCATAAAAGGATGCCCATGTATGGAGCGATAAATTGTCTCAGAGGTATGTGATCAGATTGAAGTAAGATGGGGTACCTCTGGGATTTGATGGTAGGAAACGATGATCTTAGCTATTATGAGTGGCCATCATGCCTGTGTTGCTTTAAAAATGATACCATTCCTTGTTAGCTAGATAGACCAAGAGATGAGGAGAGGTAGACATAGAGATTTTATGTCTTGATACTCAGTGGTCTAGTGGTTCCATGCTTCAGTGATCGAGGGACCATGCCATCTGCCATGCTTGGAGAGGAGATGTAAAACTTGTCGCCATAGCTGTACACACTTTAGGGAATGGAGAAATAAGTGATCATTTGTCTCCTTCGCCTTTGTACAGAGAGCGCACCAATACGACCCATAGTGAGATTTGCACAAGATTTTCTCTGGAAGGTGTCTTGTTGTTGAGCACATTTCACATAAAGAGTCTAGTTCGAGGAGACGCTTTGAGCTTCCAGATATTTCGCCACCAGTCTAGAAGAACAGGTGGTTTGCGATCAGTGAGAAGGTTGGGATAACCAGCTTGTGGGGAGTACTTCCCATGTTCGCCTGAGGTGCATATGAGGTCATCAGGGCCCTCCTTTATGCACACATGGGCTTCATTCAGGGCATTTATATACCCTTCCCAGGTTTGTTGCCAGTGTTCATGGATACCCAGGTTTCAAGAAGATAACCATGCCTGTTTGAAGATCGAGTTGTTCTCCATGCCTACTATCTAGGCGATCACCATGATGTGCCTATGATTTAGGAATTGGATGAAATCTGGAGGTAGTTGATCCATGTTTTCCCCACCAGTCCACAGGTCCATGCCTATACGGGCCAGATTGCCTCCATTGATTTTCCATGCAAGACCCGCTCTAATGTAGGGTATAGTATGTAGAATAACTTTCCAAACAATAGAAACCCCTGTGCAAGGCCAGGATGGTATATGAATCCAATCCATGAGATGGTGTGGCCAGATGTATTTTTGATATGTGATTTTGGTCCAAAGATTCTATGAAGTGAGCAGGATCCATCCCATCTTGGCTGCTAATGCATGAGCAAAAACAGAGAGATCTTTTAGTCCCCAACCACCCCATTCCTTAGGTAGAGCAATTTGTTTCCATCCTACCCAAGCATATGGCTTGCCCTCTTTATAACCATTCCAAAGGAATCTACAACAAATCTTCTGAATGCGAGCATGAATTCCTTTGCGGATCCAAACCAACGACATCCAGTATATGGGGGTAGCCTCCAAGGCAGATTTAATGAGGACATGGTGACCTGCTCTTGAGAGGAATCTATGGTTCCAATTTTTCAGCCGCTTCTCAATTTTAATCATAAGCCAAATCCAATCTGTTATTCTTTAGCAGTGGGGCTTGCGCCAGAACCTCAGGTATTTGAGCCCATCCTCTAGATGATGATGTTGGAAGCGGGAAAATTGATGAGAGATTTTGGATTTCTGGGGGGAAGTATAAGAGAGGGTGATGGTATATTTGGAGTGATTTTCTTTCATGCCGGTAGCCAGGGAAACAAGAGTGAGGATGTCATGGAAGGTAGATGAGTCCCTCTGGTTTCCATATAGGAAAATGAGGACATCATCAACAAATATAAGATGGGTGAGGTAGCAATGTTCATTCATTTTTAGCCCTTGTAGTCACCCATCCCTCTTGGATGATGCAATGAGTCTGTTGAGGCCTTCCATTACAATCAGAAAGAGAAGCAGGGAAAGTGGGCATCCTTGCTAAAGGCTTCTCTCAGCATGGAAAAAATCAAAGTAGAACCATTAATGAGGACACTGAAAGATGCCGAGGTGATGCAACACATGATCCAGTCGATGAAGGCAGGGGGAAAGCCCAGATGGGTGGGGATCATTTTGATATAAAGCCAATTGACCCTATCAAAAGATTTGGCTAGATCAATTTTGAGGATGGCTCCTTTAAGCTTTTGTTCATGAGACAATAGAGGGCTTCTTAAGCAGTTCAATAGCTTCATGTATATGTTTATTATGAAGGAAAGAAAATTGCTCAGGGGAGATGTGATGCGACAGAATGGGTCGGAGCCTATTTGCAAGGATCTTGGCTATGATTTTGTATAAGAAGTTATAGAGGGAGATGGGGTTAAAATCGTTAAAGGATGCGAGGGAGTTGGATTTAGGGATCAGGGCAATGAAACTGGAGTTAATGGCCTCATACATAAACCCAGAAGTCCTTCATTCTTTGATCAGGAGCTCAGGACCAAGTGTCGTAAAATGGCAAAAAATGAAAGTGCTCAGAATTGGTTTGAACCTGAACGACTGGATAGAGCTCGTCCTCCTAATTCCGACACCGCAAACGGTTCGAAAAATGATCTTTATATGCAGAAGTTATGCCAAAAACAAAATCGCCTAATGACTCTTAACTTTTGAATTTAAAAAAAAAATTAAAAGAGAATATTCCACAAAATATTCATTGGAATATTCTGTTTTGGGCAGTGAATGGAAATCTGCCATGTGGCAAGCTCAGACGCCGCTACGTAGCGTGGGTGACATCATGATGACGTCAGCAGAGTTTTTGGGCATACGTTAAAATATTAGCAATGGAGAGGTTTAAACACATGACCTAGCTTATAAGAATCCCATGCATTACCGTTGAACCATGAGCACGGAACTTGTTTAAGTTTTGGAACAAACTTATGTTAAAGTTTGAATTTGGTTAAGGCCGGGGTGCAAGGGGGCCAGCCCTGCATATATATGACCACAGCGCCCAGAACCGTGGGCCTATTCCCTAACCGCGTGGATTGTGTTCAACAGTCACCGCCTGGTTTAATATTGTGTGGTTACATGCCATAAAACGCAGTTAGTCAAAACAGTGATGCACAGAATCCCATGCAAACAGCCAACTCGGAATCCGATACAAACTTCCAGCCACTTATCCCGGTCACATGCGCGCTGAATGAGGAGTTAACTAACAGTCAAGTTGGCGAATATTTGGCAAAGCACTCCAAAAATGGCGGAATTGCTTATTTGTCGGGGTTATCTGGCAGTTAGCCAGTTTTAACTGGAGTTTTTCTAGGGCAGACTGGAGAAACTTTAATGAGCCATAACTTTGGCTAGGAAAGTCCTTTTTGGACGAATTTTTTCTTGATTTTGGGTCTCTTCAACCTTCTGAAGCCATTGGCATAGGTTTCACAATCATTTGAGGTCATTTTTAGGTGATTTTGCTTCGTGGAAGTTCTAGGAGCCACTAGGACAAATCAGTTTGGGAGCTGCATTGGGATGTGTGCAACCATTGAATGTGGATCAGAGGTCATTCTTGAGGTTTTTCAGCATTCTGAATCCATTTCTATAGCTTGTTTTGCCTGTTGAGACATTCTTATGACTATTTAGCTTCAGGGAAGCTTTAGGGCCACCAGGGCCATTTCAGTGCTTGAGTTGTTTGGGGGCTATGTTCATCCATTTTTGGTGATTAAAAAGCCTATGTCTGCTATTTTCGACCTTCTGAATCTAATGGTATAGGTTTCAGAACCAATTGAGGTCATCTTCACCTCGAAATTCTCCATGCAAGTTTAAAGATCCATCAGGGCCAATTGGGGAAAGTGTTGTATCAGGTACAATTTCACTGTTTAGTGCTTGGGAAAGAGCATGTCTAGCTAATTCCTATCTTTTGATTTTGTATTTACAGTCAGATTTGTCTTTTGAGACATTAATATCCTTGTATTATCCTTTGTAGCATTTTTAATACAAGAGGACAAGCCTAGTTGGAGAGGCTTGGTCCAGCAGATGTAGCCTAGAAGGGGTGAACTGCTTTATCATTTTGATGTCTTTATTTGCTGAAGATGATATGCTAAACAAAACTAATATAAATTTTTAAACATCGAATATACATAACTTGCATACACACATAATCACCTATTCAACTGCAAAAAGTTATTTGTCTTATTCCGCAAGACATCAAACTTCAAGTATGTGTATGTCAAAGACTTCTAAGTGTTTACTTCATTATTTCTTTAGGCAGAGCCTGTAGAGGGTCAGGTAGCCTCTGGAACTCATCCTCTCTTTAGAAGTGACATGTCCGGTGAATGCCCCTATAGTTTATCTCTGTATAATAAATAAGAAGTTTTCACCTTTTTAGAGGTCACTTGGAGTGTATAACTCACATTTGAAATTATGGAAAATGGATACCTTGCACCCTTAAACAAGTACATTCCATTTTCATATTAGATGGTATCAGAGCTCAGGTTGAGCATTTGTTTGTGCAAAAGGTGTTAAAGCAGTGTAAGAGATTGATTGTTTTATTTGTTGCAAATGGTTGCTTGAATAAGGAGGGGTTTTTTGTTTTACATTTGGTTAAAGCTTGTCATTTGATTGAAAGCTTTAAGAACTCTTATTTGGAAGTTTCTTTTGTTTAATTGACCATTTACATAATGTAAACTTCTTCCACAAGTGAAGTTTCCTCCTTCACAAAATTCTTCAATGATGACATGAAGAATGAGTTCATTAAGGTGAAGGACATGGTGCAGATTCTCATTGAGGATCAAAGAGAAAGTGTTAAGCTTCATGCACAATTGTTGGCTATGAACGATGAGAAGGAAATAATTCTCCAAAGACTGCATGACATGGAGAAACAACTCCTTCAAGCTCAAGAAGCTTTGTCCAAGAAAATTCATGAGGATGAGGTAAATCATTCAAACTTGTCTTCAATTTCCTCAATTGAAAAGTGTGTTGGTTCTTTTGAGAAACATACCAGAGGCACAGGGTCCAAGTTGATTTCCAAAATGGGATATGAAGGAAAAGGATTGGGAAAACATACATAGGGTATAGTTGAGCCAATAATGGTTGAGGTGAGGCCTAATTATTTGGGTCTTGGTTGTGGCCAATCTTATGGAGAAAGTTCCAAAGCAGCCATGAAAGAAGAATGTGTGCATAAGCATGCACTTGAACAAGGAAGTGGTGAAAGCTCTAAAACTATTGAAGGGATTGATGGTGTTTCAAAATGAGCTTCTTCTTCATTTGATTCACCTCCACATGAAGGTAATGAAGGTGAAAGAGAAAGGTATAAATCTGATTTCAATCATATTTCATTTGATCATGTAAAGCATGGTAAATTTCCACAAAAGAATTGGAAAGGAATTGCATGTTCTTTTTATGGTTTGGTTAACCATAGTGTTTCTAGATGTTGGAAAAGAATGGCAACATATAGGAAAGTTTTGAAGGAAATGAGGCAAGAAGCCAAAGTTCCATTGAACAATGCAAATCGTGCTGTCAAGAAGATGAACATGTGTTGCACTTATTGCTGTAAGCATGGACATACTATTGAAAGGTATTGGACTCTGAATCCAACAATGCTTCCACGAAAGTTGAAGAAATTGGAGAAAGAGTATGGCAAGAATGGGAAGGAAGTTTCCATCATTGATATGTGTCAGGATGATACACATGTTGATATCGATGTGCAGTTAAAAGAAGCGACTTTGAAATGGATTGGTAAGAAATGGTTAGAATTCTTATCCAATTAAAGTTGCATGTCTTTTGATTGAATGCATTTCTTTGTTAAGGGAATGCAAGTTGCAGGATGGTAAAATATGAGTACGATACTCACTAGTTTTGCAGCAATGTATTTCAACTCAGCTCTTGTCACCCATATGTGTTTTTATTGGGTTGATGTACCTATTGGTATTTGCAAAAGAAGAGTTGAAGTTACACCTGTACATAGATGTTGTAGGTGTATTTGTCGAACTGTATATAGTTCATTGTACATGATACATGCATAGGTATTTGTAAATGTATCTTGTTGTTGGTCGACTAGTGTTGCTGGTGAGCACACTTTTACATTGTCGATTGTGTCAATTGTAGCACTTATGTTGTCGACTTGTGTCGATTGTGGTGCACATGTTTCATCGACTTGTGTCGATTGTACCACTTATGTTGTCGACTTGTTTCGATTGTGGTGGACATGTTTCATCGACTTGTGTCGATTATACCACTTATGTTGTCGACTTGTCTTGATTGTGGTGCACATGTTTTGTCAACTTGTGTCGATTTTACCACTTATGTTGTCGACTTGTGTCGATTGTGATGCACATGTTTCATCGACTTGTGTCGATTGTACCACTTATGTTGTCGACTTGTGTCGATTGTGGTGCACATGTTTTGTCGACTTGTGTCGGTTTTGTACACACTTGTTATGTTGATGGTTGAGTCCATTGTTCAGCATATTTCAGGACAAATTGTTGTTGATGATTGTCTTGTTGCACAAGATGCCTTTGGTGTCATTTGGTGCAGGGAAAGAATTTGGTGCAAAGCTGTGCACAATTCTATGAGCTGGAAAAGCATGCATGCAAAGAGGGCTCAAATTTCAGCATGGGTCTCTACTTCTTTTGAGAAGTTTTTGCAGCAAGTATCCCAAGAGTTTGGGATGAGCATTTGCAGTACATTCAGCATGCTAGAGTTGGTAAAAGCCTTCTCATTTGGGAGGCAGCTCTTCTTCTGGAGCAGAGGTGCCATGGATGGGCATCGTGACAATTGGCAAACCCACATGTTCAGAGGAATATTTCAGCTCATATATCAGCAAGTTTCATTGCTGGTTCCTGCAATTTTAGATTTGTCTGGTGAAAGAACTTGGTCGGGATTCGACGAGTACTTAGTTTATGCAGCAACATTCGCCATGACGACAGTTGATAAGGCAAGACATTTTGGCATCAATATGCTCTTTTGGCTGAACGGAAGAGGATATTTCTATTCGTCAAGTGTTGTACAGTTCAGTTCAGAGATTCAGTAAGCTTTTGGGACCAAAAGCCTTCTCATTTGGGAGGTGTGATCAGGAGCTCAGGACCAAGTGTCATAAAATGGTAAAAAATGAAATTGCTTAGAACTAGTTCGAACCTGAACTACCGGTAGAGCTCGTCCTCCTGATTCCGATGCCGCAAACGGTTCGAAAAATGGTCTTTGTATGCAGAAGTTATGCCAAAAACAAAATCGCCCAATGACTTAATTTTTGAATTAAAAAAAAAAATAAAAGAGAATATTCATTGGAATATTCTGTTTTCGACAGCGAATGGCAAGCTGCCACGTGGCAAGACCGGCCGCTGCCACATAGCGTGGGTGACATCATGATGACGTCAGCAGAGTTTTTGGGCATAAGTTAAAATATTAGCAATGGAGAGGTTTGAACACGTGACCTAGCTTATAAGACTCCCACGCATTACCGTTGAACCATGAGCACAAAACTTGTTTAAGTTTTGGAACAAACTTATGTTAAATTTTGAATTTGGTTAAGGCCGGGGCGCAAGGGGGCCAACCCCTAAGGGCCAGCGCCACATACATATGACCACAGCGCCCAGAACCGTGGGCCTATTCCCTACCCGCGCAGATTGTGTTCAACAGTCACCGCCTGGTTTAATATTGTGTGGTTACATGCCATAAAACGCGGTCAGTCAAAACAGTTATGCACGGAATCCCATGCAAACAGCCAACTCGGAATCTGATACAAAATTCCAGCCACTTATGCCGGTCACATGCGCGCTGAATGAGGAGTTAACTAATAGTCAAGTTGGCGAATATTTGGCAGAGCACTCCAAAAAATGGCGGATTGCTTATTTGTCGGGGTTATCTGGCAGTGAGCCAATTTTAACTGGAGTTTTTCTAGGGCAGACTAGAGAAACTTTAATGAGCCATAACTTTGGCTAGGAAAGTCCTTTTTGGATGAATTGTTTTTTGATTTTGGGTCTCTTCGACCTTTTGAAGCCATTGGCACATATTTCACAGTCATCAGAGGTCATTTTTAGGTGATTTTGCTTCGTGGAAGTTCCAGGAGCCACTAGGGCCAAATCAGTTTAGGAGCTGCATTGGGATGTGTGCAGCCATTGAATGTGGAACAGAGGTCATTCCTGAAGGTTTTCAGCATTCTGAATCCATTTCTACAGCGCGTTTTTCCTGTTGATGCATTCTTCTCACCGTTTAGCTTCAGGGAAGCTTCAGGGCCACCAGGGCCATTTCAATGCTTGAGCTATTTGGGGGCTATGTTCATCCATTTTTGGTGATTCAAAAGCCTATGTTTGCTATTTTCGACTTTCTGAATCTAATGTTAGAGGTTTCAGAACCAAATGAGGTCATCTTCACCTTGAAATTCTCCATGCAAGTTTAAAGAGCCATTAGGGCCAATTGGGGAAAGTGCTGTATCAGGTACAATTTCATTGTTTAGTGCTTGGGAAAGAGCATGTCTAGCTAATTTCTATCTTTTGATTCTATATTTACAGTCAGATCTGTCTTTCGAGACACTAATATTCTTGTATTAGCCTTTGTAGCATTTTTAATACAAGAGGACAAGCCTAGTTGGAGAGGCTTGGTCCAACAGATGTAGCCTAGAAGGGGTGAACTGCTTTATCATTTTGATGTCTTTATTTGCTGAAAATGATATGCTAAACAAAACTGATATAAAGTGTTAAACAACAAATATACATAACTTGCATACACACATAATCACCTATTCAACTGCAAAAAGTTATTTGTCTTATTCCTCAAGACATCAAACTTCAAGTATGTGTATGTCAAAGACTTATAAGTGTTTACTTCGTTATTTCTTTAGGCAGAGCCTATAGAGGGCCAGGTAGCCTCTGGAACTCATCCTCTCTTTAGAGGTGACATGTCCGATGAATGCCCCTACAGTCTATCTTTGTATAAGAAATAAGAAGTTTTCACCTTTTTAAAGGTCACTTGGAGTGTATAACTCACATTTGAAATTATGGAAAATGGATACCTTGCACCCTTAAAAAAGTACATTCCATTTTCAGATCAGATGGTATCAGAGCTCGGGTTGAGCATTTGTTTGTGAAAAAGGTGTTAAAGCAGTGTAAGAGATTGACTGTTTTATTTGTTGCAAATGGTTGCTTGAATAAGAAGGGGTTTTTTGTTTGACATTTGGTTAAAGCTTGTCATTTGATTGAAAGCTTTGAGAACTCTTATTTGGAAGTTTCTTTTGTTTAATTGACCATTTACATAATGTCAAATTCTTCCACAAGTGAAGTTTCCTCCTTCACAAAATTCTTCAATGATGACATGAAGAATGAGTTCATTAAGGTGAAGGACATGGTGCAGATTCTCATTGAGGATCAAAGAGAAAGTGTTAAGCTTCATGCACAATTGTTGGCTATGAACGATGAGAAGGAAATAATTCTCCAAAGGCTGCATGACATGGAGAAACAACTCCTTCAAGCTCAAGAAGCTTTATCCAAGAAAATCCATGAGGATGAGGTAAATCATTCAAACTTGTCTTCAATCTCCTCAATTGAAAAGTGTGTTGGTTCTTTTGAGAAACATACTAGAGGCACAGGGTCCAAGTTGATGTCCAAAATGGGATATGAAGGAAAAGGATTGGGAAAACATGCACAGGGTATAGTTGAGCCAATAATGGTTGAGGTGAGGCCTAAGTATTTGGGTCTTGGCTGTGGACAATCTTATGGAGAAAGTTCCAAAGCAGCCATGAAGGAGGAAGGTGTGCATAAGCATGCACTTGAACAAGGAAGTGGTGAAAGCTCTAAAACCATTGAAGGGATTGATGGTGTTTCAAAAGGAGCTTCTTCTTCATTTGATTCACCTCCTCATGAAGGTAGTGAAGGTGAAAGAGAAATTTATAAATCTGATTTCAATCATATTTCCTTTGATCATGTAAAGCATGGTAAATTTCCACATAAGCATTGGAAAAGAATTGCATGTTCTTTTTGTGGTTTGGTTAACCATAGTGTTTCTAGATGTTGGAAAAGAATGGCCACATATAGGACACTTTTGAAGGAAAGGAGGCAAAAAGCCAAAGTTCCATTGAACAATGCAAATCATGCTGTCAAGAAGATGAACTTGTGTTGCAGTTATTGCCGTAAGCATGGACATATTGTTGAAAGGTGTTGGACTCTGAATCCAACAATGCTTCCACGAAAGTTGAAGAAATTGGAGAAAGAGTATGGCAAGAATGGGAAGGAAGTTTCCATCATTGATATGTGTCAGGATGATACACATATTGATATCGATGTGTAGTTAAAAGAAGCGCCTTTGAAATGGATTGGTAAGAAATGGTTAGAATTCTTATCCAATGAAAGTTGCATGTCTTTTGATTGAATGCATTTCTTTGTTAAGGCAATGCAAGTTGTAGGATGGTAAAATATGAGTACGACACTCACTAGTTTTGCAGCAATGTATTTCAACTCAGCTCTTGTCACCCATATGTGTTTTTATTGGGTTGATGTACTTGTTGGTATTTGCAAAAGAAGAGTTGAAGCTACACCTGTACATAGATGTTGTAGGTGTATTTGTCGAACTGTATATAGTTCATTGTACATGATACATGCATAGGTATTTGTAAATGTATCTTGTTGTTGGTCGACTGGTGTTGTTGGTGAGCACATTTTTACATTGTCGATTGTGTCAATTATAGCACTTATGTTGTCGACTTGTGTCGATTGTAGTGCACATGTTTCATCGACTTGTGTCGATTGTACCACTTATGTTGTCAACTTGTTTCGATTGTGGTGCACATGTTTCATCGAGTTGTCTCTATTATACCACTTATGTTGTCGACTTGTCTCGATTGTGGTGCACATGTTTTGTCGACTTGTGTCGGTTTTGTACACACTTGTTATGTTGATGGTTGAGTCCATTGTCCAGCATATTTGAGGACAAATTGTTGTTGATGATTTTCTTGTTGCACAAGATGCCTTTGGTGTCATTTGGTGAAGGGAAGGAATTTGGTGCAAAGCTGTGCACAATTCTATGAGCTGGAAAAGCATGCATGCAAAGAGGGCTCAAATTTCTGCATGGGCCTCTACTTCTTTTGAGAAGTTTTTGCAGCAAGTATCCCAAGAGTTTGGGATGAGCATTTGCAGTACATTCAGCATGCTACAGCCGGTAAAAGCCTTCTCATTTGGGAGGCAACTCTTCTTCTGGAGCAGAGGTGCCATGGATGGGCATCATGACAGTTGGCAAGCCCACATGTTCAGAAGAATATTTCAGCTCATATATCAGCAAGTTTCATTGCTGGTTCCTGTAATTTCAGATTTTTCTGGCGAAAGAAATTGGTCGGGATTCGACAAGTACTTGGCTTACGCAGCAACATTCGCCATGACGACAGTTGATAAGGCAAGGCATTTTGGCATCAATATGCTCTTTTGGCTGAACGGAAGAGGATATTTCTATTCCTCAAGTGTTGTACAGTTCAGTTCAGAGATTCAGTAAGATTTTGGGGACCAAAAGCCTTCTCATTTGGGAGGTGTGATCAGGAGCTCAGGACCAAGTGTCGTAAATTGGTCAAAAATGAAAGTGCTCAAAACTAGTTTGAACCTGAACGACCGGATAGAGCCCATCCTCCTAATTTCGAGGCCGCAAACAGTTCAAAAAATGGTCTCCGTATGCAGAAGTTATGCCAAAAACAAAATCGCCCAATGACTCTTAATTTCTGAATTAAAAAAAAAAAAATTAAAAGAGAATATTCCACAGAATATTCATTGGAATATTTTGTTTTGGGCAGCGAATGGAAAGATGCCATGTGGAAAGCCCGGCTGCCGCCACGTAGCGTGGGTGACATCATGATGACGTCAACAGAGTTTTTGGGCATACGTTAAAATATTAGCAATGGACAGGTTTGAACACGCGACCTAGCTTATAAGACTCCCACACATTACCGTTGAACCATGAGCATGGAACTTGTTTAAGTTTTGGAACAAACTTATGTTAAAGTTTGAATTTGGTTAAGGCCGAGGTGTAAGGGGGCCAACCCCTAAGGGCCAGCCCCGCATACATATGACCACAGCACCCAGAACCGTGGGCCTATTCCCTAACCGCGCAGATTGTGTTCAACAGTCACCGCCTGGTTTAATATTGTGTGGTTACATGCCATAAAACGCGGCCAGTCAAAACAGTTATGCACGAAATCCCATGCAAACAGCCAACTCGGAATCCGATACAAACTTCCAACCACTTATCCCAGTCACATGCGCGCTGAATGACGAGTTAACTAACAGTCAAGTTGGCGAATATTTGGCAGAGCGCTCCAAAAATGGCGGAATTGCTTATTTGTCGAGGTTATCTGGCAGTTAGCCAGTTTTAACTGGAGTTTTTCTAGTGCAGACTGGAGAAACTTTAATGAGCCATAACTTTGGCTAGGAAAGTCCTTTTTAGACGAATTTATTTATTTATTTTGGGTCTCTTCGACCTTCTGAAGCCATTGGCATAGGTTTCACAATCATTTGAGGTAATTTTCAGGTGATTTTGCTTCGTGGATGTTCCAGGAGCCACTAGGGCCAAATCAGTTTGGGAGCTACATTAGGATGTGTGCAACCATTGAATGTGGAGCAGAGGTCATTCCTGAAGGTTTTCAGCATTCTGAATCCATTTCTACAGCTCGTTTTTCGTGTTGAGGCATTCTTCTCATTGTTTAGCTTCAGGGAAGATTTAGGGCCACCAGGGCCATTTCAGTGCTTGAGATGTTTGGGGGCTATGTTCATCCATTTTTGGTGATTCAAAAGCCTATGTCTACTATTTTCGACCTTTTGAATCTAATGGAAGAGGTTTCAGAACCAATTGAGGTCATCTTCACCTTGAAATTCTCCATGCAAGTTTAAAGAGCCATCACGGCCAATTGGGGAAAGTGTTGTATCAGGTACAATTTCACTATTTAGTGCTTGAGAAAGAGCATGTCTAGCTAGTTCCTATCTTCTAATTATGTATTTACAGTCAGATCTGTCTTTTGAGACACTAATATTCTTGTATTATCCTTTGTAGCATTTTTAATACAAGAGGACAAGCCTAGTTGGAGAGGCTTGGTCTAGCAGATGTAGCCCAGAAGGGGTGAACTAGTTTATCATTTTGATGTCTTTATTTGCTGAAAATGATATGCTAAACAAAACTGATATAAAGTGTTAAATAGAAAATATACATAACTTGCATACACACATAATCACCTATTCAGCTGCAAAAAGTTATTTGTCTTATTTCGCAAGACATCAAACTTCATGTGTACGTCAAAGACTTCTAAGTGTTTACTTCGTTATTTCTTTAGGCAGAGCCTGTAGAGGGCCAGGTAGCCTCTGGAACTCATCCTCTCTTTAGAAGTGACATGTCTGGTGAATTCCCCTACAGTCTATCAATGTATAAGAAATAAGAAGTTTTCACCTTTTTAGAGGTCACTTGGAGTGTATAACTCACATTTCAAATTATGGAAAATGGACACCTTGCACCCTTAAACAAGTACATTCCATTTTCAGATCATTCTTCCACCACCTTAAGTGGGTCAAGTCCTATGAGTTCATAGAAAGCAAGGTAGAATTCGATGGTACAGCTATCTGGTCCTGGACTTCTATATTTTTTGAACCATTTCAGCGTTCCTTCTAGCTCCGCCTGTGTGATAGGGGAAATGAGTTCCTTGGCCGAATCAAAATCCACAAATCTAGGGAAGTGTCCCGCAATTCTGAAAATTTCAATAAGGGTAGCTCCTAGGGTACCCTTGAAGAGGTGTCTGAAATCTAAATTCCCGAGGTGGAAGAGCTGGGTGAAAGTAGATGTTGTGCTACCATCTTCCATGGGAATATTCCAGATAGTATTGATGAATTTCCTTCCCTTCACATAGTTTTGGAAGAACTTGGTGTTCTCATCTCCAGCTTGTAACCAGATTGCACGGCTTCAAAGTGGCCAGGTTTCTTCCTGATCCTTCAGTATTTTGGCTCTATGATTTTCCAGTTCTAGTAGATGGGACTTTGCATCATCATATATGAATCCTTTGTTCTGGTCGTCTAGAAGAGAAGCCAGTGTTATCTCAACCTCAGTGAGGGTATTGTCATCCCTCTTGGCTTTTTCCTTGGCCCAATTAATGGAGAGTCTTTTGAGCACAAAGAGGTTGGAGAAGAAACCCTCTGCCCAAGTTCTACCCCTAGAAGGCAGATTTGTAAGCCATAAATCATTTACCAATTGGATGTAGGATGGGTCCTTTAGCTAGGTAGAGTTAAATTTAAACGGTACCCCTGGTTTTTTTTGGGGACCAGAAATCTCCATAAATATGGGTGAGTGGCCTGAAATACTGCCAGATCCCACCCATTGCCTGTAAAGGGATAGCTTTGAATCGGAAAGTCCTTAATTAGGAATCTGTCTAGTCTCCTAGCCAATGCATCCTCACCCATTCTCCGATTCCTCCAGGTGTTGAGGGGTTTGATCATAGGAATGTCCATTAGATGATGTTGATCTAGCAACAAGTCCATAATTCCAGTAAGTAAATCCACTTATGCATTGGTCCCCCAGGATTCTCCGTAGCCAATGGAGAAGTTAAGGTCACCACCTATGATGAGGTTATCCGAGGAAGTGATCGATAGGTTGAGGAGTCGATTCCAGAAGGCCTCTCGACTATGACATGGTCCATATACATTGATTATATGAAGGTCCATCCCAGTTCAGATGAAAAAATATCCATACTTGATCGCCCTATTACATCCAGAGATTGAAAGATCCATCCAAGCTTTAGAGAGCCAAGAGTGCGGGAGATAAGGTCAGCCTCTCCCAAAATTTCTTGTAAGAATATGATGTCTATAAACTCATATTCAAAGAGTCTTCTGACAGCTAGCTTTTTGGTTGAGCTAGCCATGCCCCTGTAGTTGAAAGAGAGCCACTTCAAGGCAGGCAGATAGACATGGGTGTTCATAGCTCTAAGAACCCGATCAAGAGAGGATTGTCTGCCTGAGGCTACCTCTGCCCCAACAATCTAGATAGACTTTGATAGATGTGATTTATGGCCACGGTTGGATTTGAGGGGAAGAGGAGAGGGGATTAGGGCCAATCCAGAGGGGGTGTGGCCTTACCTAGATGAGGGGAGAAGAGGCCTGAGATTATAGGGATGGGGCGGATCACAGGGAATAGAAGGGGTGGAGGAGGGGGCAGGAGGGGGATCGGGAGGGAAGGATTGGGGGTGGTGGAGAATACCGGCATGTGAGGGGTAATTGGATAGGGGATGGTGGAGAGGGAGAAATCTGATGCAGATGCAGATGAAGAGTGCACATGTAATGCAAAATATGGAGGAGAAGAAGTAAGAATAGAGTTCGGGGAAGGAGAAGTACCCGACTTGCGAGCAGCCTCCGCAGTAACCCACAATCTAGTCATCGGTGGGGAGGGTGGACGAGGGGCGCTGGAAGTAGCCTAGTGGGATGGAGGTTCCTTTCCGTTCGTTGTCGCAACAACTGGTGGAGTCAAGCCAGGGATGGATGCAGTAGTCTTTTCTGCCACGCCTTCTAGTCCCATAGGAGAGTCTGAAACCTTATGCACCAAAGGGCATTCCTTATATAAGTGTCCCACTTTGTGGCACCTATGACATCTAAATAGAACAACCTCATAATCTAGGATTTGTATCCTAGTCAAATTCCTCCATTGTAGAGTGGTTTTCTCCTCTAGTCCTTCTCTCATGTCCAGGTGCACCAGGATGCGAGCTAAAGATCTATCCATGGTTTGAATGTAGGACTTATCATAATCCAAATATGTGCCCAAAGCATTCCCAATGCGGATGAGCACATCTTCAGAGCAATATTGCAGGGGGAGGCCAGGTATTCTAACCCATAATGGCCTGACCCCAATCTACTCTCTTTCAGGATCGAAGAGCGGGCTCCAATGCTTCAGCATGACCGGGGCCATTTCAATGTGCCAGTATCGAGCAAGATCCAAGCTGATGTATTCCTCCTGAGGGAAATGGAGTGCAAACTAGCCATAGGGTAGAATTTGTACCTCAAAGAGGTCTTTGAAGATATTTCCCCAGATCTCCTTGACCCAACGGCTGAGGCATTCGACAGAGTAGGCACAACCTCTAACCCTACCCACCAGAACCTTTCCAGCCATTGTTACCACCTCACCCATATTGAGTCATTCTTCAAATTTTAAGGTGAAATCCTTCCCAGAGGCCTTCACACACTTTACCTTCCTTTTACCAGATCGGGGCACGATTGGATGGTCCAGCAAAGGGTCAAACGAACCCTGCATCTCATGCTAAAGACTCTGTGCGGTGTGTCGAACCTCAATAACCAGGGTTTCAAAGCACCCAGATGGCAATGCCGAGGATGCTACTGCCACAGAGGAGGGAGGGATGCCGGGCTCTTGGGGCTACTACATGGGTACATTTGGATGATCTGTCCCAGATAGGGAAATGAGGTGAGACGCCGAAGAGGTCACCAGGTGGTGAGGGTTTGAAGGGCGAGGAGGAGGGAGAGCATGCAACGATAAGGTGTAGGGTCACCGAAGAGAGCGGGGGGCAGTCAAGCTCTGGAGAATCGATGGAGAGGGTAGCAGAGGTTGAGGTTGGAGGTGGATGGCCCCGATAAGGTAACCACATGAGGCAAGTGGGTGCGAAATGAAGCAGACAGGTCACAATGAGTGGTTAGGGTTGGCGTAGTGTTAGGTCACCGGAAGATAGGCTGGTCGGGATTAGGGTCAATAGAGTAATTGACCGCTTCAAAATCCATATCCTCGATGCTGTAGCGAGATCGGGGCGACTGTAACCGAAGGGATTAGCAGTGGGCGTGAATGGTAGCAACATGTAGCAAGGTGTAACAGTGAGCCTTAGGAATAGTACCTGCATTAATAGAGGGTAAAAAAGCGATTAACCGTAGCCGCAGATCGGAATGGTCGCCATCCTCTCTAACATATTTTGCTAACCATGGAGCTTCTTCT
>APFE030823089.1:59628-128371 GCA_000404065.3 Pinus taeda | reverse complement strand
CCTTCTGAGTCTAATGGAAGAGGTTTCAGAACCAATTGAGGTCATCTTCACCTCGAAATTCTCCATGCAAGTTTAAAGGGCCACTAGGGCCAATTGGGGAAAGTACTGTATCGGGTACAATTTCACCGTTTAGTGCTTGGGAAAGAGCATGTCTAGCTAATTCCTATCTTCTGATTCTGTATTTACAGTTAGATCAGTCTTTTTAGACACTCATATTCTTGTATTAGCCTTTGTATCATTTTTAATACAAGAGGACAAGTCTAGTTGGAGAGGCTTGGTCCAGCAGATGTAGCCCAGAAGGGGTGAACTGCTTTATCATTTTGATGTCTTTATTTGCTGAAGATGATATGCTAAACAAAACTGATATAAAGTGTTAAATAACGAATATACATAACTTGCATACACACATAATCACCTATTCAGCTGCATAAAGTTATTTGTCTTATTCTGCAAGACATCAAACTGTATGTGTATGTCAAAGACTTTTAAGTGTTTACTTTGCTATTTCTTTAGGCAGAGCCTGTAGAGGGCTAGGTAGCCTCTGGAACTCATCCTCTCTTTAGAGGTGACATGTCCGGTGAATGCCCCTACAATCTATCTCTGTATAAGAAATAAGAAGTTTTCACCTTTTTAGAGGACACTTGGAGTGTATAACTCACATTTGAAATTATGGGAAATGGATACCTTGCGCCCTTAAACAAGTACATTCCATTTTCAGATCAGATGGTATCAGAGTTCGGGTTGAGCATTTGTTTGTGCAAAAGGTGTTAAAGTAGTGTAAGAGATTGATTTTTTTATTTGTTGCAAATGGTTGCTTGAATAAGAAGGGGTTTTTTGTTTGACATTTGGTTAAAGCTTGTCATTTGATTGAAAGCTTTGAGAACTCTTATTTGGAAGTTTCTTTTGTTTAATTGACCATTTACATAATGTCAAATTCTTCCACAAGTGAAGGTTCCTCCTTCACAAAATTCTTCAATGATGACATGAAGAATGAGTTCATTAAGGTGAAGGACATGGTGCAGATTCTCATTGAGGATCAAAGAGAAAGTGTTAAGCTTCATGCACAATTGTTGGCTATGAACGATGAGAAGGAAATAATTCTCCAAAGGCTGCATGACATGGAGAAACAACTCCTTCAAGCTCAAGAAGCTTTATCCAAGAAAATCCATGAGGATGAGGTAAATCATTCAAACTTGTCTTCAATCTCCTCAATTGAAAAGTGTGTTGGTTCTTTTGAGAAACATACTAGAGGCACAGGGTCCAAGTTGATGTCCAAAATGGGATATGAAGGAAAAGGATTGGGAAAACATGCACAGGGTATAGTTGAGCCAATAATGGTTGAGGTGAGGCCTAAGTATTTGGGTCTTGGCTGTGGACAATCTTATGGAGAAAGTTCCAAAGCAGCCATGAAGGAGGAAGGTGTGCATAAGCATGCACTTGAACAAGGAAGTGGTGAAAGCTCTAAAACCATTGAAGGGATTGATGGTGTTTCAAAAGGAGCTTCTTCTTCATTTGATTCACCTCCTCATGAAGGTAGTGAAGGTGAAAGAGAAATTTATAAATCTGATTTCAATCATATTTCCTTTGA
The DNA here is from genome assembly GCA_000404065.3 of Pinus taeda. Taxonomy (NCBI): domain Eukaryota; kingdom Viridiplantae; phylum Streptophyta; class Pinopsida; order Pinales; family Pinaceae; genus Pinus; species Pinus taeda. Next base: position 126,783 of record APFE030823089.1, on the reverse strand, counting down.
TCATGTAAAGCATGGTAAATTTCCACATAAGCATTGGAAAAGAATTGCATGTTCTTTTTGTGGTTTGGTTAACCATAGTGTTTCTAGATGTTGGAAAAGAATGGCCACATATAGGACACTTTTGAAGGAAAGGAGGCAAAAAGCCAAAGTTCCATTGAACAATGCAAATCATGCTGTCAAGAAGATGAACTTGTGTTGCAGTTATTGCCGTAAGCATGGACATATTGTTGAAAGGTGTTGGACTCTGAATCCAACAATGCTTCCACGAAAGTTGAAGAAATTGGAGAAAGAGTATGGCAAGAATGGGAAGGAAGTTTCCATCATTGATATGTGTCAGGATGATACACATATTGATATCGATGTGTAGTTAAAAGAAGCGCCTTTGAAATGGATTGGTAAGAAATGGTTAGAATTCTTATCCAATGAAAGTTGCATGTCTTTTGATTGAATGCATTTCTTTGTTAAGGCAATGCAAGTTGTAGGATGGTAAAATATGAGTACGACACTCACTAGTTTTGCAGCAATGTATTTCAACTCAGCTCTTGTCACCCATATGTGTTTTTATTGGGTTGATGTACTTGTTGGTATTTGCAAAAGAAGAGTTGAAGCTACACCTGTACATAGATGTTGTAGGTGTATTTGTCGAACTGTATATAGTTCATTGTACATGATACATGCATAGGTATTTGTAAATGTATCTTGTTGTTGGTCGACTGGTGTTGTTGGTGAGCACATTTTTACATTGTCGATTGTGTCAATTATAGCACTTATGTTGTCGACTTGTGTCGATTGTAGTGCACATGTTTCATCGACTTGTGTCGATTGTACCACTTATGTTGTCAACTTGTTTCGATTGTGGTGCACATGTTTCATCGAGTTGTCTCTATTATACCACTTATGTTGTCGACTTGTCTCGATTGTGGTGCACATGTTTTGTCGACTTGTGTCGGTTTTGTACACACTTGTTATGTTGATGGTTGAGTCCATTGTCCAGCATATTTGAGGACAAATTGTTGTTGATGATTTTCTTGTTGCACAAGATGCCTTTGGTGTCATTTGGTGAAGGGAAGGAATTTGGTGCAAAGCTGTGCACAATTCTATGAGCTGGAAAAGCATGCATGCAAAGAGGGCTCAAATTTCTGCATGGGCCTCTACTTCTTTTGAGAAGTTTTTGCAGCAAGTATCCCAAGAGTTTGGGATGAGCATTTGCAGTACATTCAGCATGCTACAGCCGGTAAAAGCCTTCTCATTTGGGAGGCAACTCTTCTTCTGGAGCAGAGGTGCCATGGATGGGCATCATGACAGTTGGCAAGCCCACATGTTCAGAAGAATATTTCAGCTCATATATCAGCAAGTTTCATTGCTGGTTCCTGTAATTTCAGATTTTTCTGGCGAAAGAAATTGGTCGGGATTCGACAAGTACTTGGCTTACGCAGCAACATTCGCCATGACGACAGTTGATAAGGCAAGGCATTTTGGCATCAATATGCTCTTTTGGCTGAACGGAAGAGGATATTTCTATTCCTCAAGTGTTGTACAGTTCAGTTCAGAGATTCAGTAAGATTTTGGGGACCAAAAGCCTTCTCATTTGGGAGGTGTGATCAGGAGCTCAGGACCAAGTGTCGTAAATTGGTCAAAAATGAAAGTGCTCAAAACTAGTTTGAACCTGAACGACCGGATAGAGCCCATCCTCCTAATTTCGAGGCCGCAAACAGTTCAAAAAATGGTCTCCGTATGCAGAAGTTATGCCAAAAACAAAATCGCCCAATGACTCTTAATTTCTGAATTAAAAAAAAAAAAATTAAAAGAGAATATTCCACAGAATATTCATTGGAATATTTTGTTTTGGGCAGCGAATGGAAAGATGCCATGTGGAAAGCCCGGCTGCCGCCACGTAGCGTGGGTGACATCATGATGACGTCAACAGAGTTTTTGGGCATACGTTAAAATATTAGCAATGGACAGGTTTGAACACGCGACCTAGCTTATAAGACTCCCACACATTACCGTTGAACCATGAGCATGGAACTTGTTTAAGTTTTGGAACAAACTTATGTTAAAGTTTGAATTTGGTTAAGGCCGAGGTGTAAGGGGGCCAACCCCTAAGGGCCAGCCCCGCATACATATGACCACAGCACCCAGAACCGTGGGCCTATTCCCTAACCGCGCAGATTGTGTTCAACAGTCACCGCCTGGTTTAATATTGTGTGGTTACATGCCATAAAACGCGGCCAGTCAAAACAGTTATGCACGAAATCCCATGCAAACAGCCAACTCGGAATCCGATACAAACTTCCAACCACTTATCCCAGTCACATGCGCGCTGAATGACGAGTTAACTAACAGTCAAGTTGGCGAATATTTGGCAGAGCGCTCCAAAAATGGCGGAATTGCTTATTTGTCGAGGTTATCTGGCAGTTAGCCAGTTTTAACTGGAGTTTTTCTAGTGCAGACTGGAGAAACTTTAATGAGCCATAACTTTGGCTAGGAAAGTCCTTTTTAGACGAATTTATTTATTTATTTTGGGTCTCTTCGACCTTCTGAAGCCATTGGCATAGGTTTCACAATCATTTGAGGTAATTTTCAGGTGATTTTGCTTCGTGGATGTTCCAGGAGCCACTAGGGCCAAATCAGTTTGGGAGCTACATTAGGATGTGTGCAACCATTGAATGTGGAGCAGAGGTCATTCCTGAAGGTTTTCAGCATTCTGAATCCATTTCTACAGCTCGTTTTTCGTGTTGAGGCATTCTTCTCATTGTTTAGCTTCAGGGAAGATTTAGGGCCACCAGGGCCATTTCAGTGCTTGAGATGTTTGGGGGCTATGTTCATCCATTTTTGGTGATTCAAAAGCCTATGTCTACTATTTTCGACCTTTTGAATCTAATGGAAGAGGTTTCAGAACCAATTGAGGTCATCTTCACCTTGAAATTCTCCATGCAAGTTTAAAGAGCCATCACGGCCAATTGGGGAAAGTGTTGTATCAGGTACAATTTCACTATTTAGTGCTTGAGAAAGAGCATGTCTAGCTAGTTCCTATCTTCTAATTATGTATTTACAGTCAGATCTGTCTTTTGAGACACTAATATTCTTGTATTATCCTTTGTAGCATTTTTAATACAAGAGGACAAGCCTAGTTGGAGAGGCTTGGTCTAGCAGATGTAGCCCAGAAGGGGTGAACTAGTTTATCATTTTGATGTCTTTATTTGCTGAAAATGATATGCTAAACAAAACTGATATAAAGTGTTAAATAGAAAATATACATAACTTGCATACACACATAATCACCTATTCAGCTGCAAAAAGTTATTTGTCTTATTTCGCAAGACATCAAACTTCATGTGTACGTCAAAGACTTCTAAGTGTTTACTTCGTTATTTCTTTAGGCAGAGCCTGTAGAGGGCCAGGTAGCCTCTGGAACTCATCCTCTCTTTAGAAGTGACATGTCTGGTGAATTCCCCTACAGTCTATCAATGTATAAGAAATAAGAAGTTTTCACCTTTTTAGAGGTCACTTGGAGTGTATAACTCACATTTCAAATTATGGAAAATGGACACCTTGCACCCTTAAACAAGTACATTCCATTTTCAGATCATTCTTCCACCACCTTAAGTGGGTCAAGTCCTATGAGTTCATAGAAAGCAAGGTAGAATTCGATGGTACAGCTATCTGGTCCTGGACTTCTATATTTTTTGAACCATTTCAGCGTTCCTTCTAGCTCCGCCTGTGTGATAGGGGAAATGAGTTCCTTGGCCGAATCAAAATCCACAAATCTAGGGAAGTGTCCCGCAATTCTGAAAATTTCAATAAGGGTAGCTCCTAGGGTACCCTTGAAGAGGTGTCTGAAATCTAAATTCCCGAGGTGGAAGAGCTGGGTGAAAGTAGATGTTGTGCTACCATCTTCCATGGGAATATTCCAGATAGTATTGATGAATTTCCTTCCCTTCACATAGTTTTGGAAGAACTTGGTGTTCTCATCTCCAGCTTGTAACCAGATTGCACGGCTTCAAAGTGGCCAGGTTTCTTCCTGATCCTTCAGTATTTTGGCTCTATGATTTTCCAGTTCTAGTAGATGGGACTTTGCATCATCATATATGAATCCTTTGTTCTGGTCGTCTAGAAGAGAAGCCAGTGTTATCTCAACCTCAGTGAGGGTATTGTCATCCCTCTTGGCTTTTTCCTTGGCCCAATTAATGGAGAGTCTTTTGAGCACAAAGAGGTTGGAGAAGAAACCCTCTGCCCAAGTTCTACCCCTAGAAGGCAGATTTGTAAGCCATAAATCATTTACCAATTGGATGTAGGATGGGTCCTTTAGCTAGGTAGAGTTAAATTTAAACGGTACCCCTGGTTTTTTTTGGGGACCAGAAATCTCCATAAATATGGGTGAGTGGCCTGAAATACTGCCAGATCCCACCCATTGCCTGTAAAGGGATAGCTTTGAATCGGAAAGTCCTTAATTAGGAATCTGTCTAGTCTCCTAGCCAATGCATCCTCACCCATTCTCCGATTCCTCCAGGTGTTGAGGGGTTTGATCATAGGAATGTCCATTAGATGATGTTGATCTAGCAACAAGTCCATAATTCCAGTAAGTAAATCCACTTATGCATTGGTCCCCCAGGATTCTCCGTAGCCAATGGAGAAGTTAAGGTCACCACCTATGATGAGGTTATCCGAGGAAGTGATCGATAGGTTGAGGAGTCGATTCCAGAAGGCCTCTCGACTATGACATGGTCCATATACATTGATTATATGAAGGTCCATCCCAGTTCAGATGAAAAAATATCCATACTTGATCGCCCTATTACATCCAGAGATTGAAAGATCCATCCAAGCTTTAGAGAGCCAAGAGTGCGGGAGATAAGGTCAGCCTCTCCCAAAATTTCTTGTAAGAATATGATGTCTATAAACTCATATTCAAAGAGTCTTCTGACAGCTAGCTTTTTGGTTGAGCTAGCCATGCCCCTGTAGTTGAAAGAGAGCCACTTCAAGGCAGGCAGATAGACATGGGTGTTCATAGCTCTAAGAACCCGATCAAGAGAGGATTGTCTGCCTGAGGCTACCTCTGCCCCAACAATCTAGATAGACTTTGATAGATGTGATTTATGGCCACGGTTGGATTTGAGGGGAAGAGGAGAGGGGATTAGGGCCAATCCAGAGGGGGTGTGGCCTTACCTAGATGAGGGGAGAAGAGGCCTGAGATTATAGGGATGGGGCGGATCACAGGGAATAGAAGGGGTGGAGGAGGGGGCAGGAGGGGGATCGGGAGGGAAGGATTGGGGGTGGTGGAGAATACCGGCATGTGAGGGGTAATTGGATAGGGGATGGTGGAGAGGGAGAAATCTGATGCAGATGCAGATGAAGAGTGCACATGTAATGCAAAATATGGAGGAGAAGAAGTAAGAATAGAGTTCGGGGAAGGAGAAGTACCCGACTTGCGAGCAGCCTCCGCAGTAACCCACAATCTAGTCATCGGTGGGGAGGGTGGACGAGGGGCGCTGGAAGTAGCCTAGTGGGATGGAGGTTCCTTTCCGTTCGTTGTCGCAACAACTGGTGGAGTCAAGCCAGGGATGGATGCAGTAGTCTTTTCTGCCACGCCTTCTAGTCCCATAGGAGAGTCTGAAACCTTATGCACCAAAGGGCATTCCTTATATAAGTGTCCCACTTTGTGGCACCTATGACATCTAAATAGAACAACCTCATAATCTAGGATTTGTATCCTAGTCAAATTCCTCCATTGTAGAGTGGTTTTCTCCTCTAGTCCTTCTCTCATGTCCAGGTGCACCAGGATGCGAGCTAAAGATCTATCCATGGTTTGAATGTAGGACTTATCATAATCCAAATATGTGCCCAAAGCATTCCCAATGCGGATGAGCACATCTTCAGAGCAATATTGCAGGGGGAGGCCAGGTATTCTAACCCATAATGGCCTGACCCCAATCTACTCTCTTTCAGGATCGAAGAGCGGGCTCCAATGCTTCAGCATGACCGGGGCCATTTCAATGTGCCAGTATCGAGCAAGATCCAAGCTGATGTATTCCTCCTGAGGGAAATGGAGTGCAAACTAGCCATAGGGTAGAATTTGTACCTCAAAGAGGTCTTTGAAGATATTTCCCCAGATCTCCTTGACCCAACGGCTGAGGCATTCGACAGAGTAGGCACAACCTCTAACCCTACCCACCAGAACCTTTCCAGCCATTGTTACCACCTCACCCATATTGAGTCATTCTTCAAATTTTAAGGTGAAATCCTTCCCAGAGGCCTTCACACACTTTACCTTCCTTTTACCAGATCGGGGCACGATTGGATGGTCCAGCAAAGGGTCAAACGAACCCTGCATCTCATGCTAAAGACTCTGTGCGGTGTGTCGAACCTCAATAACCAGGGTTTCAAAGCACCCAGATGGCAATGCCGAGGATGCTACTGCCACAGAGGAGGGAGGGATGCCGGGCTCTTGGGGCTACTACATGGGTACATTTGGATGATCTGTCCCAGATAGGGAAATGAGGTGAGACGCCGAAGAGGTCACCAGGTGGTGAGGGTTTGAAGGGCGAGGAGGAGGGAGAGCATGCAACGATAAGGTGTAGGGTCACCGAAGAGAGCGGGGGGCAGTCAAGCTCTGGAGAATCGATGGAGAGGGTAGCAGAGGTTGAGGTTGGAGGTGGATGGCCCCGATAAGGTAACCACATGAGGCAAGTGGGTGCGAAATGAAGCAGACAGGTCACAATGAGTGGTTAGGGTTGGCGTAGTGTTAGGTCACCGGAAGATAGGCTGGTCGGGATTAGGGTCAATAGAGTAATTGACCGCTTCAAAATCCATATCCTCGATGCTGTAGCGAGATCGGGGCGACTGTAACCGAAGGGATTAGCAGTGGGCGTGAATGGTAGCAACATGTAGCAAGGTGTAACAGTGAGCCTTAGGAATAGTACCTGCATTAATAGAGGGTAAAAAAGCGATTAACCGTAGCCGCAGATCGGAATGGTCGCCATCCTCTCTAACATATTTTGCTAACCATGGAGCTTCTTCTTAATTTAAAATATAGATATAGATATATACACACACTTTTAAGGTCACAGCCAAGCAGACACTGAATTGGTGTATGAGATCTTTTTGTTTGTGGGACAAGGGACTCACTGCTCAAGTATACAAAGGCATACATTATAAAACAAAAATTAAAAAACAGTTACTTCATGATACATCTCACATTGTGAAGATTTAAAAAACAAGAAAAGAAATAACTAAATTATAACTTTATTTTAAGTTCTTATTATGAATAATTATAAAAGGAATTGATGTATGACTTAAATATATGTACACCCGCACTTCACCATGGACATTCTCTAGCTGTAAATAGGCTCATCAATTACCACATGTCAAGAAAGACACTTGTTCGTATTAATTTTTTTTATTAAGTAGCTTAACCATATAAATTTAATGACGAGTACATATAGGCATCAATCCATAATATGCATCAAAACACTTATTTCATCATACATATAAAGTTGCAAAAAAAACATAATAATTTAAGTAAATTATAACTCTACTACTACTATTATTATTATTATTATTATTATTGATTAAAAAATAATAATATAAGAGTTAAACATATATACATTTATAAAAAACATGTAACAAGATTTTTAGCTATGGAGATTCTCATATTATTATGAAAATTAGGATCTGTTACAACAACATGGTCCTATACCATAGCTTATCAATACCACATGCCCAGAAAACTATAATTCATTTCATAAGACGCTTCTTCACTTGAGTTTTTTAATTAATGAGTTTAATTAGAAAGAAAAATAAAAAATAGCTAATTTTGAAATAAATCTCAACCTTTGATTTATGTATACTACTAAAAATATTCCAAAATATTTTATTGAAGTTAAATCCCTGCCATCTACCAAATAATTATTAACAACTAAATTAAAATTATGGAAGTTTAATTTCAAAATAGACATGTATGTCTGCATAATTAATCAATTAGTTAAAGGGATATAACAGGCATAACTAATTTGGAAATAATTTTCATCTATTAATTTGTGAACACTACTAAGAATATAATATTGTGTGGAGGTTAAATCCCTACCATTCACCTAATATTTATTAATAATTAAAATAAAATTTGTAAACCCTATTTCAAAATAAATACACCTATCGGCATAATAATAATAATACCTCTTTTAAATTTCCGCTCAATACTCAAGGTTACTATTTTGTGGTTTGAATGAGTAACATTAAAATTATGAATGTGGATTTCATACTTCTAATTAATTGATTTAGTGGCAAAGTTTCCTCCTGATACTCAATTTTACCTATTGTGGTTCAGTTTGTGGCTTGAATGGCTATCATGAAGATTATGAATGTGGATGCTAGTAATTGAGTTACTTAGTACTTGAATGGAGACATGGTGATTTTTTTTTTTCAATTTATTGCATCTAGTTTGAAAAGATTATCATTCATTGTTCATTATGCCTTATCATAATATTCTTAAATCTCATTATATCAAGGGTTAATAGGAGGTAATTCTATTTTTCAATATCAATGGAATGATAAAAAATGATTTCCATTGTGATTGTGTGTTTTCCTACATTTGATCTCTTCCTATGCTATAATATGGACCAAAAGATGTTAAACTAATCCTTCGATATTGTATTGTACATAATTAATTAGGTGATAATTTTAATTATATTAAATAAGTTATCGAGGAGTTACTGAGCCATAACTGTCTCCTACCTACTTCCCCTTTGTATAAATAAATGATTTCAATCTCGATACAATAATTTATGTTGTGGAGTTTATTCACGGGCATGTCTACAGTGGTATCATAGCACCAATGAAATTATAAACTCCACGTTTTGATTGTGTGTCCGTTGGGAATGGAAACTGATCAATGGAGTTTATTTTCATACATGAGTCGATGTGTACATGAGGGTTTCCTCTGTCTTCGCCAAGCAGCAGTTCTGGAGTCTCTACCACCAGATTTATCCTTATCAAAGTCCTGCAAATAAGCTGATGTAGATTTGTGTGAAAAGTTGTAGACCCGGAGTTTCGGATCATCCTATAAATAATTTTCTTCAAATGTCAACACTTCCTTCTGTAGAAAAGAAAATACTATCCTTCAAATGTCAACACTTCCTTTTGTAGAAAAGTAGATTTGGTGTCTGCAATCTACTTTTCAATGAGAGAAGAGAACGATTTTTGGAATAACATAATCTAAGGTATTGAATAAAGATAAGAGTTGTGTTCTTATTCTTTTGATCTGACATTTTTTCTTTGGAAAATAAATGCATGTGGATTAGTCAAATCACATTCATTCGACAAAACAAAGATTGTTGTGCAAAATTTTATGACAACTTTTCTTGTTCATGTTGAACACATGTAAAAATTGTAACAGTAGTTGATATTCTTGTCCTCATTCTTGCCTTCTCACATGTATTCCATGGTCTCTAGTTTCCTTTTAATCATTTTCTAACGATTTTTATGGACTACAATAGCCGACTCATTGTTTTTCGAGGTTTGTGTCGGTAGTGTCGTCGATGTGTGTTCATACCTGTGTTCACATTAATGCAGGTCAAACAATATGGAGAATAGAGCGAGGGAATTTCCCCAACTTGAGTAGACATAAGTCTAGTTGCACTTGAGACGTAGAATTGAAATTTGAAGTATTCTACACTATGAAGTGCTCTCGTTAGTGAAATAGAAGATTCAAGAAATTGACATAATACAATAAGAGAATTATTTTATGTTGAATTGATAGTATTTATTTTATTTCCAAATGAATATATATGAATTCGTTGAACTCCCTAGCGGGTGTTGCTGTTAGTGGAAAGAACAATTACCAATAATGGTTTCGAAAAGTTAAAAATACTCTTATTTTTAATGATTTATGGGAAGGTGTTTGTGAAGGAAAGGATGATAGTGAACCAAAACAACTTGCAATTTGGAAGAGTAAATATAGAAAGGCATATGCTTTGATTTATGTTTTTGTAACAAAAGAGGTAAGTGAACATATTATTTCCAGCACCATAGCATTTGAAGCATTAAAGAAATTAAAATGTCTTTATGACTCCCATTTAGAGCTTAAAATCATACAATTATTGATAAAATTATTTAATTTGGAATTGAAAGATAATGATCTAATGAGGTTGGCTTCAAAAATTAAATCCATTTATCATGACATTGATTCCACTAGTGTTAAATTTGATATGCAATTCCCTACATTCATGAAAGCTCTATGCCCCACATATTTACACCACTTGGAGTCTCTTCAAGCTGGTGAACAAATGCAATCCGTGACCTTTGATAAACATGTAGAGAAAATTGTAGAAAGAGATAAAGCCTTTGGGAAGGAGTTACTTCCCAATTCCAATGTTGAGACTTTGTGTCTTGAACAAAAACAAGAGAAGTCTCATGGACAGTCTACTAGGAATGGAAAAAGTAGGAGAGGTCATGGTAAGAAACAATCTAGAGATAGGGGGTAATAATCATCAAGGTGAGAGGCAACAAAAACATTTTGAGAATGATAAAGAAACTATTAAGTGCAATAGGTGTGGTAAACTTGGTCATACTTCCCCTAATTGTCACATTCCTGGACAAAATGTTAGTGAGAAGTAAGAGCGTTAACCTTGATATAAAGGAAAACCACTTGAATCGGCCCAATGTATTATTGCACATTGTAACTTCACTATAAATGATCTATTTAGCACTACTCTATCTGATTGGCAAGACACTTCGATATTACACATTGGAGAAACTTATCATATAATCTTGATAAAATATTTTTTTGAAACATTCAATGATGATCTTGGTGGAGTATTTTATTTTTTTCATAGACCAGAATTAAAGCCTTTAAGAATTAGATCTATACAACTAAAAGACCAAGACTTGTTCATTATATTTTACATGATGTTCTTTATATTCCTCAATTTCAAAGAAATTTGATGTATCTTATACATATCAGGCAATAATGGTATTCTATACATATGTTTGATGGTATAGTTGAAAACCATAGAGCATCTGATAGTGTGCTTGTTATGACTAGTCTTGAAGAAGACAAGCTTTTGAAACTCAAAGGAACATCATCTTCTACATTCAATTCTGCTCATTTGACTCAGTGAAGTGATACTTTGTCTTCCAGTTTGTTGTGGCATGCTCGTTTTGGTCATATAAACTATGATAGTATCAAGATTATGAAACGATAAGGTATTAGAGGGCTTCCTAATGTTCCAAGAAAATTTACTCCATGTGATGCTTGTATTTTAGGCACGCACAATAAGCAACATTTTCATAACTCTACTTCTAGAGCTTCCAAGAAGTTAGGTCTCATAAATTCTAATTTATGTGGGCCTATGCCTATTCCATATTCCAATGGTAATAAATATATGATGACTTTTATTGATGACTACTCGAGGTTGTGTTTGTTTTATCTGTTGAAATAGAAATCACAAGTTTTTGAAACTTTTCAAAATTTTCATTTATTGATTAAAAATGAAACTCAACTTAATATTGGCACTCTATGATCTAACAATGGTTGTGAATACACATCTCATGATTTTGAAAAGTATTTGCAGGACAATGGCATTAAACATCAAACTAGAATTCCTTATAATCCATAACAAAATGGTGTTGCAAAATGTATAAACAAAACATTGGTAAATATGGTGAGATCAATGATATTTTTTAAGAATGTTAAGTTAATGTTTTGGGGGGAAGCATTTCTTTGTGCAGTCTATATTAAGAATCATTGTCCTTCTTCTCCCACCAATAATAAATTTCCTTACGAAATGTGCTAAAATATTCTTCTTCTTGTTCAACTTTTTTGAGTTTTTGGTTCTCTATGCTATGCATTAATTCCTAAACATCAACATAACAAATAGGTTGTCAGGAATAGAATTTTTTTTTTATTCGGATATTCTACTACTTCCAAAGCTTACAGGTTGTCTGGTGAGGAGAACAAGAAATTTATTATTTCAAAAGATGTAATTTTTCTTGAATTTGCTAAAGATGTTTCCACTATTGATAAACAACTCATTTATTTGGATGAATTCACTTCTAAAAGTTTTATTATGAATCAGATAATGATCTTCCACATCCTAAAGGGGGGATCCCCATTCTAGATCAGTCTATGGGTTTTCCTTTAATAAATTTTCCATCTTCAACATGAAATGAAGAAAAAATGGATGATGATAATGCTTACGTTGAAGAAAAAACAGATGATAATAATGCTTCTACAGGATCATAAATTTCTCTTGAAGAGCCCACTCTTCAAGATGATCAAACACCAAAACATTCACTATGGATATCAACAGGTATTAGAACATTTCCAAAAAGGTATGATGAATTTGATACAAGAAGTTCTACTAATAGAATAAAGGAAAAGAAGGAGATGGTACTTCAAGTTCAAGTAACAATTTTCGTAGTTCTTTTGATTGTGAATTTAATTTTCCTGTTGTTAACGAACCTACTGCATTTGAAGAAGTTGCTAGTTGTATTGAATGGAAATATGAAATGCAAAGGGAAATATGAAATGTATGATTCTCTCATCAAAAATTGTACTTGGAGGTTGGTGGATCCTCCTGTTGGCATCAAACCCATTGGATGCAAGTGAGTTTATAAAATTAATTATAAGGCAGATGATTCACTTGACAAGCACAAAAGAAAGACTTGTATTGAAGGGGTTTGTACAAAAAGAAGGTGTTGATTATACATAAACATTTGCTCCTACAGCTAAATGGGGCACTATTAGAACTTTTTGTTCTCTTGCGGCTTAAAGAGGATGGAAATTACATCACATGGATGTAAAAACCGCCTTCTTAAATGGAAATTTAAAATAAGATGTCTATATTTTTAAACTATAGGGTTTTTCTGTTAAAGGAAAAAGAGAAAAAGGTATGCAAATTGGTGAAATCCTTGTATGGTTTGAAATAAGCACCCTGAGCATGGTATGAAAAACTAATTGAGCATATTCTCAAGTTGAATTATAAGCATTTCAATCTATATGATGCAAATTTATTTGTCAATAAAGTCGGAACATCAGTTGTATATCTAGTTGTGTATGTTGATGATTTAATGCTCACAGGAAACAATGATGATTATATAGCATCTGTTAGAAAAGAGCTACAAAAGGTTTTTGATATGACAAATTTGGGTTTACTTCATTATTATTTAGGAATTGAAGTTGATCAGAAACCTAAGCATATTTTTATATCTCAAAAGATGTATATTGGACAATTATTGAGTAAATTTGGTATGTAAGATTGTAATTATGTTTCTATTCCAATGGAGTGTAACCTAAAGCATAATTATGTTTCTATTCCAATGGAAGTTTGATTTATCTTACGATTACTCATCCTAACATAGCTTTTGTTGTAGGAATACTTTCCAACTTTATGCATCAGCATTATGAAGGTAATTAGCTCACAACAAAACAAGTTCTCAAATATTTATAAGGCACCCAGTCTTATGGCATCAAATACTCTAAAATCTCATACTTCCATCTCATTGGTTATTTAGATGTTGATTTTGATGGTGATAAAGAGCATGGAGTGTCTACTTTGATTAGTTAATAAATCTTAGATCAACAACTACCACTTGGAGATCACGAAAGCAATGTGTACCCATTGATTCTACTATTGAAGCAGAATATATTGTTGCAACTCAAGCTATAAAAGATATCATTTGGCTTTGGAAAATACTTGAAGATTTGCAGGAGAAACAAAATACTTCAATCCCTCTCTTTATTGACAACACTTCTGCGATTCAATTGGCAAATAATCCTAGATTCCATGGTCGAACAAAACATATCAACACAAAATATCACTTGATTCAATATCATGTAGAGGCCAAAACCATTCATCTGACATATGGTCCTACTTTAGAGAAAATTACAAACATCTTTACCAAAGCATTGGGACATGACACGTTTGAAAAAATCAAAGTGTTACTTGGCATGTCTAGTGTCCCTTCGAATTAAGGGGGGAAATGTTAAAGTAATCGTTCGAAATTGTATTATACATAATTAATTAGGTGATAGTTTTAGTTCTCGTTAATAAGTTATTGAGGAGTTACTGATACATAACTATCTCCTACCTACTTCTCATTTGTATAAATAAATGATTTCAATCTCAACACATTAATTTATGATATAGAATTTATTCATGTGTCTATTTACACAAGAATATAAATGTTTAGGGTTTAATAACCAATTGTTTGGGGATTAGGCTTAAGAGGATAAGTGTTAGAGATTAATGGGTTTCATGCTTATGTGCCTATGATGATTATGTCATTTGAATAAATTATTTAACTAGAAATGAATGAAAGTTAACTAAAATTATTTATATATTAAGTAAAATTATTTAGATTAATGAATTCATTTCTATAATTCATTTGTAATTTTTCTTAATAATTATTAACCCAATTATTCTTAAACTCATAACTATACCATATTAATTTCAACTTTATAAATCACTCTCATAATTATAAATCATAATTATTAATAACAATAATATTCTAGCAAAAAACACAATTATAATCCTTAATAGCAATAAAACTCTATAGTATATTAATTTCACTTTTATAAATCACTCTGATAATCATAAATCATAATTATTAATAACAACAATCTTGTAGCCAAAAACACAATTATAATCATTAATAACAATAAAACTCTAGTAAGAAGCATATTAGTATTATATAAGTTATTATTAATTTCCATAAAGGCATTAGGTCCCCAAGCACACGTCAAGAAGATATTCCATTTGAATAATTGGGACAATTTTATTACACAACCCTAAATGCTTGAATCAGAATTTTGTGGAATTCATTTTTGGAGCAAAGTGAGAACAACTGTGATTATGGAACTCTCTCCTTAATTTTTGCACATTTAAAGATGATCCAAGATACTTGAAAATTGATCAAAATCAAATATTTATTAATTGAATGGTTTATTTTGAAATAATGTTTTTATAATTTGTTAATATTATTCTTAACATAAATGTGTGGAAAGTCGGCTGAAATTAAATACATTTAAACTTTTTAATATTTCATTTTAATTGAAACGGATAAAATATATATAATTTAATGATATTGATTGAAAATAAATGAAATAACACTAGAATAATTATTAATATTTTATTATAAAAAATTGTTAACGAAATATATTTTATATATATATATATATTTTGATGATCGTTAATGTCTATTGAGACTAAACTTTGGTTTATCAGACCTAAAGAAAACGAATTATTTAGTTTGATTTAAGCTTTTATTCCTATGCTCAAGAAGCTTGGAGAGAAGCCTGCTGAACTCACTATAATTTTGACATCGTAAAAGGCTAGGAAGGTCAGTATTGCAACAAAGATTATGAAACTGAGATCTTCAATGGTTGTACGTGGGACACTCTAAGAGGAAGTGATTTTCATCCTCGATGTTCATATTATCACAAAAATGGCATATTCTTTCCATCCATGGTGTTTTAGGAACTTCCCAATGACCCATTTCACTATGGAGCTCATGAGAGTTTGTTCTAATCTTGGCCATATTATTTTTCTTCTTTGAGCAAATTAAAATCGAGAGATACTTTTAATCTTCTAGGTAGGGTTGATGACCTCCTTATAATATCTTAATTTTCTTTTAGCTACTAAATCTTTCTCACACCACATTTTTTCTTTGAACTTAGAAGTAACAATATTTTTAATGTTATTAGTGTTTTGCAATGCAACATTCTCTTCGATCTCCCAGTGGGTTAACCAGGCCCTGGTGTCTTTATACCAACCTCGTTTGAGCCTTAGGTGGTTTTGGATAGAATTTAAAGCTAGCTTAGGAATTACTAGTATAACCATATTAAAAATATTAATGTGGTTCATATAATAGAAGGCTTTATTTGTATCTACCATTGATAAATATGTAACAATAGAAATAATAATACAAAAAAATTTATTGCAATAAAAATATTATTATTGAGAGTTGTGATTCGGATTGTCCACAATATCTATCTTTTTCAGTCTACATTTCGAGTCTATAACAAGACTCGTCTTCAGGACCAATATGTAAAGAAGAGAAGAGTCAGAGGAAATAAATATGGGATGGATGCAAGAAACAGGATGAGAGTCGACCAACAAATCCAAAAAATTCAAAAAATGAAGCAAAACCCAAAATAAATATCATAAATTTGCATGAGCGCACTAAATTTTTTATTATCATTTATTTTAATTTTAATATATATTAGTAAATTTTATTAATAAGTTTTGATGTTAGTTGTAATTAATAATTAACATTATTATATTCACATTTATTAAGATAATTATTATAAAGATAAAGTTTTTTTTTCTAAGTTAAGACTAACCTAAGTACCCATGGGGATTTGAACCGGTGACCTATCGCAAGGAGTTCCTTAACAAAGCACCCATTCACCATCAATCCACAGCCCCGTGGGCTATTAAAAGATAAGTTAATAATAATAATAATTTATTATTAGAATTAAGTGTAAAGTTATTAGTAATAAGTGGTCTTATTACTAATAAAGTTCTAATTAGTAATACTAATAATAAAGTTATTTATTTTTAATTTTTTCGTTTAATATTGACTATAATTAATAAAATCATAGGGATAATAATCTCAATTAGGGATTTCCTTCATATTAAAGGAAGCAAAGTGGGAGGGCAGAGGAGTGTATATGGAAAGGAATATTAGGTTAGAATGGTGGAAATAGATAGGAGAAAAATAAGATTTCGATATGAGATAAAGGCAAGATTGGAGTGGGAGGATAAAATGAAGAGGGAACAAAATGAGAGAGGGGAGCAAAAGATTATGTGTTAGTATTGCGGGAGAGTAAGGGGGTTTAGTTTCTGCTTACTTCTAAACCCACATCCCTATTGAGATTGTGAGGATGCTTAATGATTTCAAGGGCTTCACGAATTTTGTGTTTATACTTATGGTTTTCATTAGCAATAAATTTAATGTCTTCTAGGCAGATATGGTGACAAGTTTTAATTGAATGCTCCACCAGTGTTGAATATTGAGTTCTGTCATTTTTCATTTCTGTGTCAAGTTCTTTTAATCTGGTCTTGGAGGACCTTCCTGATCAACAAAGTCCTTCAAGATCATACTACTCCACAAAAGAAGAAGATGAATGACGAGGCCTGAGCAAACATCGCCTTCTCAAATCAACTAGAGTGGTAGCTCTTCAAATGAAGGGACAACTCTTCAATGTTTTTATTAATTCATTTCAATAACCTACGAGATCACCAAATCACAAACCTCCATTCAACTAGAGTGGTGACTCTTCAATTTTTCTCCATTCGGTTTGATTTCCTCAACCTCCATGAAAACACAAATAGGAGTGTGGTGCAATTTGAGCCCTTGATCCCCTACTCAAATGAAGAATATTCGAAAGATACGCCCTTTGCAGCCAATCCCGTCGTCCATTATAATTTAAAAATAAAAATAAAAATAGAAGTCAACAATAGTACATTCACCTAAAGGTGAAATAAAAGGTCCTTCTGCTAATTAAATATTCAACAATTCTTTAAATATTATATTGAAATATTTATAGGGTATTTTTTTAAATTTTTTAATAACCTTATCTCGTAAGGTTGAAATAAAATATAAACATATGTAATGTTAGAAATTAATTGAACTAGCATAATAAGAATAAGATTATTATATTTTTTATTTTTTTAATTAACTATAACCAAATATGTATATTTCACTTATGTTTTTATTATAACAGACATATATATATTAAATAATAATAGAAATATATATTAATTCATCTTAATTTATTATATTGTAATTTTTTTCATTAAAAAAATAAGAAATAATTTGAAAAAAAAAGTTAACTTAAATAATAATGACTCATATTCATAATTATGATATTACATAAATTATAATTGATAAACATATAAAAGTTTAAACAAATTAATTAACTATAATACTATTTGTATAGATGTTATATATATAGATCAAGGTAGAAACTTTTCTTCAAGTTTTGCACTTAAAAAAGAAGTTTAAAGATTGAATCTAAGGATAGGTTTGCAGCTTCAGATATTTGATCGCTCTTGGCACATGATAGATCCGGATTTAAGATAGATCTACGCTGATTTTTACATGTCATTTGTATCCCTCATACTAAAAAGTAAATTATTTTTGTTTAGTTTCAATTATTTTATCTATCTATATAAAGTTTGATGTAAAATTAAGGTGGAAGATGAAGTATTTTATTTATGGCATACATTTTTTTGTTATTTATATTTTTTAATTTGTTAATGTAAGTATTATTTTATTATTTTAAAATGTACATTACATGACAACATCTCACCAATACTAGTCTAGATTATAGAGCACCTCTCAGTGCAAAAATAATTAAACAATGTACAGTGAAATTGAATAAGAACATCATAGATGATTGTGCTTTGTCAACAAAGAGACATGAGCCCATCCCAATCCATTGTAAAAAAGGAGAAAAGGATAATGACATAGTCTATCTGGTATATGTTTTGGATGGTTTTCTAGCATATTTTATGGGTTAGATTGTTTAGAATCTGGTAGGAATTTCTTGGAATCACAAGTTTGAGTTGTAAACTCTCCACAATCCAAGTGCCCCAGGAGTTTTTCAAGGCTCTGAATCCATATATGCATCCAAAAACCCATTTTAAACAACAAAAAGTAAGATTTAACAAAACAAATCGTCCGATTTTCACCAAAACTTAGCATGTTTAGACAATGTCATTGATATCACCATATTGCATAACATTTGTTACTAAACATCTAAAATAATCCAACTGCCTTCCTAACTAGATAATTTTGCCATGGTCTATCTCTTATACTTTTTGGAGGAATTTCTGGCACCTTTTACAATCAAAATTGTTCACAATCTAGCATGAATTTGTTTCAATCACAAGTTTAAGTTGTGAATTCTACATAATTTGAGTGTGTCATATTTTTTCAGCATGATGAATTCATATGTACAGTTAAAATCCCAGTTTAAACAACAAATATGAAGTTTTTGTTGGAAAGGCAGAGGAGAGAAAGCACAAAAAATTCACAAAATAAAAAACCACTAGTTGTAGCTCTTCTATTGATCACACAAAAATTGATACTTACAATGAACCTAGTGAAGGGTATTTATACTTTTCCAGCAAGCTACTTGCCTAAAGTATCTTGACATACAACCACATGCAACCGCAAACCAAAAGTCATCTATCACTTAACTCGACTTGACTCTAAGTTTAGCCAGATCTGGCATGCCGGAGTAATTACAATTTCTAACAAATAAACTATAAAACATAGGAATGACCATAGCCATGGGTCGCAAAGCGCAACTAAAGAAGACTAAGAAAAGGAATAAAAAAGAAGAGACATATATCATTGCCATGGTTAGAGAGGTTCAGGCCATAGTCGAGGAACTGAGAAGTCTAGAAGAAGACAAAGAAGAAATCGAGGGTGATTAGTGTACCTTTGATTTGCTACCACCTCCTATGTTTATGGGTAAATATTTTGATCATTGGGTTATCAAGTTGTTAACTTTTCTTCAAGGTAAAGAGTTAATTGAGTATGAGTCTAATAACCCATATGATGAAGTATGTGATGCTTTACCATTTAATTTTATAAAATAGGCATTGGATGAGAAGTGTTTGTGCAAGGTAGCAAAAGCTACAACTTACAAGGAAGCATGGAAGTTCCTAGAAGCAGAGTTTGGTGCAAGGGGGAGTTACATGCAACAACAAGTGATGTCACAATCAAAGAAGTCAACCTTAGATCTAAGAGTATATGAGAAAGACTCTGATAGGAAAACAAAGCTTGGAGAACCCCACTCAAAAGTGGATGATGGTTGTCAAGACCATAAAATTGAAACCCATTATGCAAACATGCATATGGATGAAGAAGACAAAAAGAAGATTGCAGAGAGAGAAGTAGGAGCCTCTGTATGTGAAATAGAGCAAGAGAAAATAAATGCTCAAGGACTCCACTGTAACGTGGATGATACAAATGATGGTGAATCCCACTGTGATGAGATACATGTGGATGATGAATTCAAACTTATATGTGAATTGGTGAATCCAGTTGCAGCTGATGGATTTGGTGAAATTGAAATTGTCAATGAAATTGAAAATGAGCACATACATGCTCATATATCCCACCATAGTGTGGATGAAAATTATGTTGATGGTATGTGTGGTTTCTTTTTTGAAACATGGATCGATTGTGACAATATGGTAAGCACAATGTTTGATGAAACATTGAAGGTTGAAGTTGCCATTGTAGCAGCAAGATATGAAGTAGTTGGAATTGTTCATGAAGCAGTTTGTCATCTAGCAGCAGTTGATGATCAAGAACAAGATAAAGTGATTGAAGAGTTTTTTATGAGAATATCTACTAACAAAATAACAATGGAACACAACCTCCATGCAGTTGAAAAGAAGGAAGATGTAGAGAAGGAGGCTCTCGCTGAAGAGAGTCATACGAAAGATGTTTTTAACATTGTTTTTGAATATGCAGGTGTTAAGAATAACATGGGAAAAGAAGTTGAAACAAAGGTTGTTAATAAATTTGATGCAGATTACGAGAAAAAAGTAACAGTACCTGCTAATAGTAAAAAGAATGATATGGATGTTTCTGAAGACGAAGATAAATGCATTGAAACCATTTTTCAACAATGGAGTCAAGAAGAGATAAGATTCTGCTATCAAGAAATGTGGAAGAAAGAAACATAAGAATATGAAGCGCAAGAAGCAAAGCAAAGAAGACAATTTGAAGGTGCAATGTTATGGCATCAGTCCATAGTTGAACAAATTTTTGAAGAGGGAGTTGTAGAAGACATGATCCAATTGTTTTTTAGAACAAGTTCAAAACAATTCAAAGAAAAATTGCAACAAGAGAAAGTGAATAAAACCTACAATAAGAAATTTCAACAGAGAATGAAGCAATTTCGACGATATAGAATTTGGAAGTAGAAAAAAAGAAAATGCAAAATTGTAAAATTCTTGGGTCGTTGTAAGCCTAACTGAGACATAGACCAGCAGGCATGTTTGTGTGATAGTTAATTCATGTTGAATTATGTTGAGTCATACGGTCGTAATTAAGGGGGAGTGTTAGAAATAGTAATTACTCCCGCATGTGAAGTTGGCTAAATATAGAGAGTCAGTTAACTAAGTGATTGAGTAGTTGAGTGTTTGAGTGTTGAGTCAAGTCAAGTGATAGACGACTTTGAGTGTGTGATTGCATGTGGGTGCATGTCAAGATATTTTAGGCAAGTAGCTAGTTGGAAAAGGTTTAAATACCCTTCACCGGGTTTATTGTAAGAATAATGTTTTGTGTGATCTATAGAAGAGCTGCAGCTCGTGTTTTATGTGTGAATTCATGCTTTGTTTCTTCCGCCTTCAAATGTACAATTAAAATCCTAGTTTAAACAACAAATATGAAGTTTTGACCAAAACAAATTGGACGAATTTCTTCCAAAAACTCAAAAATATTTAATAACTAGACAACACTAATAATTTTAGTAATATTATTCTAATGTATCGATGAATTCGAATTCATTTTTCAAGCCATCCCTTCGCTGACAACTCCCCTCAGAGTCCATATTTTCTCTATCTTTGTCTTTGTCTCAGCATAATGGGTTCGTTCTATCTTTGACTCCATCTCCATCTCCGCTCCTTAGCTCCATCACCATCTCATTCTTCGTTCTTCTCCCCGTACAATTCAACAATTTCTACCCTCCACCCTCATTAATGCACACAACTTCAAACAACGAAACTGGAATTTCCAAATTTGAATTCTAACCCACGTTGGTAGCCATTTATCCTTGTCCTCCTCTATTTTTTAGATGACTAAATGGACTTGCATGACACCCCCACCATTGTCGACTTTCACAGCATCTACAACCAGACATGCCTGCAACTAAAGGAGTAATCATTGACACGCCTATGAGAAACGATAATTTTTGTTTGAGGAATTGTTTGTTATCCCTCTTTCTCTCCTTCTGTAACAAATTTTCGTTTCATGCTTTAGTTTAATGCAAGCTACTTCTCCCTTACATTTCACACTTAAAGTTTACATGCATGGCTTCGACCTTTTAATAGTTTTCTCCCTCAAATATTCACAATTTTTCATAATACACATGTTTTTTTTGAAGTTTTTGAAATCCTGTTATTTTACTTTCTAGAATAAGGTTTTGACAAAAACATTTTATAGAAGTTGAACATTTGTAGTTTTAGACTTAGGTTTTGAAGAAAACATTTAATAGAAGCTTAACATAAATCCAAATCTTGTTGTTAAAATTATGAACTTAGGTTTTGAGGAAAACATTTTATAGAAGTTTAACATAAATTTGAAGTCACAATTATTCGGTGAATTGTTGGGGCAACTCGTTGGGTGATTATGTTGGGTGACTATTGTAGTAACTCGTTGATGTGTTGTTGGTGACAAAATGTCTCAGTTAATAGTTGTCGATCACATCATCAAGATTCACACCTCATTGGATTTTGGGAATAATTTGCTTTAAAGGCTAGTGCTTTTAGAGTTCCAAAAGTTTGGTAAAAAATTGATCTAATTACAAATTTATGTTATTCAAATGGTATAATATGAAAGTTCTAGGGTTTAATAATAGCCACGTAATTCATTTGTAAATTCAAAAGTATAATTTAAATAATGAAATATTATGACTTGTAATAAGAGTGATGGAATTTATTTGTAAATTCAAAAGTATAATTTAAATAAAAAATATTATGACTTCAAAATTTGGCCAGAAATTGTTAGAATTATAGATTTCAGTAGTTAAGACAGTATAAATTAAGTGTCCTAAGGTTTTTTCAAGAATTTAAATCCATTTATATATTACAAAATACATTTTAAGAAACAAACTAATTAAGATTTCACTTCACTAATAATTCTATAGTTGTATTCCAATTTTGATGGTTGAAACAATACAAACAGTTATATAACATGATGCCACTATTGTGGCAACTTGATAATTTAAATACTTATATCTTAACTCTTATATAATACCGTAGGATTTAAATACTTAAAATTAAAATTTAACTATAAATACCCACAAGGTGGTAGTGGTGGTAATTGCTTCCCTATTTAATGACATGTCATGACCGTTGCGGTGGTTCTTGTTTTCTTTATTTATGACATATCATCACCGTTATTGCCACTAGATGGCGTGCATTCAAAGTCTTTGACATAATTCATGCACGCACACAGGGCCCTCCCTCACATGCAAACAAGACCTGCGTACTACCTACACAATCATGAGTCGCTGCATGACTAATATTTTCCACGATTCGCTGCATGACTAATATTTCCACTTCTCGGTAGCGTGTGAGGCTATTCAACTCATCTGGGCAGCCTTTGGGGATTCATCAGTCTGTGCTTTACTGTGGTTTAATTTCTATTAAAAATTGGTATATAATAAGATACGATGAGATGAAAGTTCTGCCCCGCACAAATTCAAGATAAACCAAAAATTGATGTCTAAGATATCAGAAAAATTGGCCCTCGCCCGTGACCAGTCACGGTCAGGGTAGGGTCCCTTGGCAGACAGCGAACCAGAGACGATGATACCGTACGAAACGATTCTTACCCCCAAAAAAAACAAGAAAATATCCAACTTATGCGGGCCCCACCCTCCTTATGATATTTTTGCACCGACATTGTGGTAACCCGATGTCGGTTCCATCTCACGGTTGTGGGCATGGCGCGTGTACGGCGCGTAGGAGCAAGAGACCTTCCCACCGCCATACCAAAACTATAAATACCACATTCTCCTCCCTTATTACCATCTACTGCGTTCTGTCAATTTGTTGTTTGTTATATCGTCTGCAATTTTTACTCGTTATTAAGATGGCGGAAGAAGCACCAGCGCACCAGGACCGCGGTATGTTCGGCAAAAAGAAGGAAGATGAGGGAAAGCAATGTGATCAGACTCCTCGTCGGACTGAGGGTGGTGGATGTGAAGAGGGTAAGAAGCCGGGACTGGTAGATAAAATCAAAGAGAAGATTCCGGGACAACAGCAAAAGCTCCCGGGAGACGGAAAGCAGTGTTGCGGTCAGCCTGGGGGTGAAGAGGTAAAGAAGCCAGGTATGGTTGATAAAATCAAAGAGAAGCTGCCGGGACACCAAAATAAGAATGACGTGGAGTAAGAGAAGATAGTTTAAAGAAGACCCCCTGCCCATATAATATGTGAATTTGTGTTTACTCGTTCAGGGCGTTCCTTAGGAGCATGCATGGATGAGAATAATGGTATGTGCCTGTTGATTAGTAATGTGTTGTGTTACAAGAGGGGATCATAGTTACGACTTTAATCCGATGGATCGGCATTGCCATTCTTATATAATTTGGTTAGGTCAGTATTTGAGGTTTTATAATAAATGGGGTTTCGGGTACCAGCTTTTACGTGAGTGTCTGTCTTATTTATCCGTTAAAGTTATGAATATAGATTACAAACAGTTTATATCTAAACTTTTAGCAATGTTCATCCCGACATTTTTAGTCGCAACGAGAAGCGGTCTAAGTAAACTCGTAATTCGATGTTTTGTTTTCTTAAAGATATATTTATCTTTGCAAGTAAACGACCTATTCATGTTTTTACGTTTTACGTTGCACTTAGTGATTGGCCTGGATAATTTTTTAACTAAAAATTAATCATGTTTTTACGTTGCACTTAGTGATTGACATCGATAAGTTTTTTATTACTATAAAAAGAATTAATCTAACCAAATTTTGTGCTCTTAGTGCAGATAACTTAGTTATATATTTTGATATTCGAAAGGGCATATCCTAATGGTTTTTATATATTCTTAATTTCAAATGAGTTATTTCAAATGAGTTATTTCAAAAGTATTTAACATTTTAATTTTAATTATATGTGTAAAGTTTTAAGAATTTTTTTTAAGATTATTATAACTTTACTAACTTAAAAAGTCAAAATTTATAACTTATAATATTTTTTTGAAAATTATATTAAATAATTTTCTCTAAATAATATATTCATGTATTCTATAATATTTTGAAAATTATTAAACACTAATTAAAAAAAAAAAAAAAAAAAACTAAACCTTATAAAATTGAAGTTCATATAATAAATATTTATACACCAAAGTGCTCTCTATTTATTTAGAAAAAATAAATTGTTTTTTCATTGTTAAATATTATATAGATGGCGAGGATTCAATAAATTGTATTTCACTAACTAAGCTAAGCCCCTCTAAATTCGTGTCTATTCATTTCAAATTCGAATTGTGCATTTTCTTATTGCATTTCAATTTAAGTGTGTGCGTTTCTTTTTTTTTGTTGAAGCAAGAATCAGACCGTCTATTCATATGAAGCTGAAAAATAGGTTACATAAAATACAACACCCGCAAAGGAGCAGAATGCCGAAGAGTTAACTGGCGCCTTGTGTGTTGGGAACTGAGCCAACTGCTCGAGAACCTGGCTAAGGGCCCACAAAATCAAACAACCTTCTAAACCAAACTAGGTAAAAACAAGAAGTCATTAAGCGGACTCGATGAGGAAATAGAGACCGCAATGAAAATATTTCAGTTCCGCAAGGTAGATAACCATCGAGCAGTTGTACCGCTCGGAGTTTTCCTGACCTGTCCTAAGCAAGAACGTGCGAGGAAGATATCCCGGTACCACCAACAAGCACAACAAACCTCAGCCTTAGATCTGCTACCACTAGATCCTATGAATGTAAAGGATATCGGGCTAGAAAGACACACGAGGAATACCCGCCTGATGAAGGGGATATTCTCTCTCCTCCTTGAGCCACGTGTTGAATGGTTAGTGGCATCGGAGGCAATTCTGTGAAACCACTTATGGTAATGCGGATGCCTGATAACCACTGTAACTGTAGCAAAACCACCTTCTATTGTAGCAAAGCTATTGGTGCCACCTTTTGGTTTCGCGCTCTTTCTCCTCTACCTTCCATCCATTTGCGAGACCCATATATACCAATACTCGGGTCGCCTGTTTGTTAAACCCTTAACATCCATATTCTTAATTTTCAACTTTCTGTTTTCCCTTTATGTACTGATACTACCCCTGTCTGCGTGAGCCAGAGTGTAGCAGTCCTGACGCAGTTGTCCTATAGAAACCAACTCCCACGAGCCACACCTGTTGTCTCTTGTACAAAACACCCATTCATTAACTTGCCAGTTCGCCACTCTGTGGGCATCTCTATGCACATGAACAAAGCTAAGAGTTCTGAGTATTCTTAGGTGAGATTGAATTCAGTGATAGACCTGTGAAAGTCTCCAGTGGTTCGAAACTTTCACTGGTGTTGTGCCAGTGCCTATCCTTTTGACCCAATTAATTGTTAATTCTGTGATCAGGATTTAAACAGGAACGCAATAAAATACAGAGATAACCATAAAGACAGATATGCAGCAGAAATAATACTTCATTTCATTACTGAAATATGCTTACAAACAGAAATGGAAATAAACCAGCTAAGGCGATGATAGCTTATCTTTGAGAAGAGACGTGGTAGCTACATGCCTCTGAACTGTCTTACAATGAGGCTCAAGGGCCTTTTTATTATTGAACAATAAGAGAAAACCCTAAACAACCAAAACCCTAACCCGAGGAGATGTAATACCAAGAGTTTGTGGGCCCCGTTGGGGTGAGTTGGACAACCAACTTCCCGGGATCGCGAATTGATCATATTATTTCCATTTGATGTGCATGATAGCCCGTTGGAAAGATCTCTCTAGATCCTACGGTCTCCGTCCATATCGGGCAGGTAAGTAACATGATGTTTACCTGTCCGATGTGAGCGATTTCTCTCTCTTCAGCAGGACGCTGGAACCCATTGTGTGGCATCGGGCGAGACTCGGTTGCAACCACTTACCGCTTGAAACCCTTCCGATATCCTGCTAGTTTTTGTGGGACCCCGCCTCGGATGGAATCAATGTGATATCCGTTACATTTTATAACTTTTCGGGTCTGGGTGCTTGGGGCTTTTCCTTCTTCGAGGGGTTTGCCCAACGATATGCGATTAGTGACTTGTCGCTAATCTCATATCGAGAAACTGCCCGCGTTTCTTGAAATGACCTCCCATTCTGCTAATTCGTGACAACACGCGTTACCATGGGTTGACGGTCTGCGCACTTGACCGAGGGTCCTTGTTGCTCCGTGTTGATCACAAATTGCAACTGTTACGAGGATATCTCTGATAAGCTCGATCTTTATAAGACTTTGAAACTTTGGCATGAATTTTGCAGAGTTCATGAAAACTTAGAGAGTGTTCTAGGATCCAATTCAGATCACTCATCTACAGAACTGGTGCTTCCATGTGATTTAGAATCGACAGGAGGTGTAAGGGTACCTTTTGTTCTCATTGTTGTGACCAGCGCTTCATCTCCCGAATCTGATCCAAGGTCTTGCTGTGCCACTGCCACTGTTTTCTGCTTCCCTTTTCCTCCATACTTCTTTGGACGCTTTTCTGGGTGTTGCTTCCAACAATGATCATCATCGTGGCCTTCTTTCTTGCAATGATTGCAATAAGGCCACTCTCCCTCTTTGGCTTCTAATGTTTTCTCCTTCTTCCCTTTCCATTTGGCTTTGGATTTGCCATTGGGAGGTTTGAATGGTGGCTTTCTGGACTGGTCCTCTCTTTCATTCTTGCCCCCGTTCTTAATATGAATTGCTTTCACATTAGCTACATCAATAGTGGTTGGTTCAAAAAACAATAATGAATGTCGAATATAACTATGCAATGAGTCAATATACTTAGTTACAACTTTAGGTGTATCTAGTGCAATACCCAAATTCAATGCTTGCTTCCTAAATTCTTCTGTAAAACTTTGAACATCCTGCCTTTTGCCTTGCCTTAAATATTTCCAATTCATCAAAGCTTTCTATTTGTATCCTAAGGGATAAAATTGTTCCTTTAGCGCAGAAGTAAAATCAAACAATGAGGAAAAGAGCCCCACATTCTTACTACTCTACAATTTGCTCCCCCACCAAACGAGAGCTGTGCTACCCAGCCGTAGAGAGGCCAGCTGGATTTTCACCTGATCTTCTATGATTTGTTGAATCATGCAGTAAACCTCAATCTAACTGATCCAATTATTAAGCTTCTCTAGGTTACTTTCTCCATTAAACACAGGAAGATCAAATTTAACATCTAATTTAAAGAAAGGTTTCTTAGATGTGTCCCTGGGATTTCTGGGATTATTATGGTGAAGGGAAGAAGAACCTTCATTTGCGGGAGGAGGAGGGGGATTTCCTCCACCATATCCATGTGGTGAGCCTAGTTCTTCTGTAATTCTTCCCTCTGTTCTCTCCAGCCTTAAAACCAACTAACTGACATTCTCTGCCATTGAATAGAAAGTCTTTCTGAAATTGTGCTCCTCTTCAATATGAGCTTTCTCTTTAGCCATTCTTCTTCTCCGAGGTGCATGCCTTGCTTCTGGATCAAAAGGTTCTAGATTCCCTTCACCTCTTTGAAGCCTACCTCTTGTTAGCATGCAAACATGCAATTCACATCTAAAAAGTCTTGCTCTGATACCACTTGATCTAGGATGTTTTCGTATAGAAACGAATTACATGTAAAATTTCATCTTAACACAAAAAGGTGCACATAATAAAAGAATAAGTAAACACATAAAAGGCACAAAAGAAGACACCAAGGCTTGATAACGGAGTTCGTCCAATTTGGACTATGTCTCTAGGCCCAGATCAATAATGGGGAGGCTTTTCTTATTAAATGGCATGAAAGCAAAGAGAATTACATTCATCAAACTATTTACAAGAGGCTTATACCTCCAATCTGCAAGATGGCTTGTGAAATGGATGCCTGAGATCGAGAGGTATGCAGCACCAAAGCTTCCCGCAGCAATAAAAGGGGCTGGAATATGTAAACTGTCCAAAACAGACAAATATGTGCTCTCTGTCTCAGGAAAAACAGCATGATGCAACCAAAAAATGCCTCCTCCCATGCTCTTCCATTGATCGTGTTTTATAATGGATTCTTTACACAGAATCCCATCCAAATCGGGGCTTGTTTGGCTCATAACAGAGGTTGGTAGAGTGGCATGATCGGTAGGCACAACCGCTTCTTTAAATGGTCTCCTTATTGTTGAAGCGATAAGACTTCAAAAATCCCGAAAAACACTGAAAATCCACCTCAATACCATATACCGGGACCTCAAAAATCATTAAATCAGGTTTATTTTCCTTATCGGGTCCGCACTGAGGTCACAAATCATCATATCTAGGGTGTCCTTGTCCTGGTTATTGGGAATGACCGACCGCCATCACCGATCATCGATATCGGCATCGATCGATCGCATCCACATCCCACACATATATCACCTCAAGTGTCCGATAATGGTTCTGCCGATCTGATTAATCGTCGATCGCAACCTGCCACCGCCAATATACATCTATGGAAGACCTCCAATCTGGTTGCCTCTGATTTGCCGATACGATCTGATCGGAGATTGACGATCGAGGGTTCCACTGCTCCTCGCTTAAGTCCGCCTTTATGCAACCTTTGATTGTGATTTGGCCTTAAAGTCTTAAGACCCATTTTCAAAGGAAAATCCTCATTTTCTTAAGGATTAAAGCATCCTTCTTTGTGCGATAACTTCATCATCCGGACTCAGATTGAAGTACCGTTTGTGTTGTTGGAATCAAGAAGACGAGATATCACTCTGGTCCTGAGTTGACTTCATTCTGCTCACTTTGATTTATGAGTTTTTCCATGCCATTGTATCTGAAGATCCCCTTGGATCAAACAACTAATAGAATTCAAGATGATGATGTCATCCCCAAGGATAAATATTTTGGAGGGAAAAGAAGAAAACTATTTTTTTAATTGTATTTTTGGCTTCTCCTTATAGGTTTACTCAAATTTCGAGTGTAGACACCATTTGGATGAAAAATTAAATTACACATCCAACGAGTACCCACTCTACATACTTCTAAGTCAGCCCACATCAAACAAAATTGGAGAAAAAAGGGTATGACTAGTAATTGCCCCTAAAGGTGAAAAGATACACCAAAGGAATGGAAAATTTAGGTAAAAAATTCTCGAACTATTTTTCCCTATATCAAATGGAATGGGAAAAAAAATTCTCAAGGCGAAGGAGTAAAATAATAATTTAAAAATAGATGGACAAATTGTTTTCCTCTATATATTCATTCATCGAATGGATGGGAGGCAAGTGAAGAAAAACCTACAAAATGGAAAGTAGATGTTGATAATGATTGAGGCATCTAAAACCTAATGCTGATATTGATTAAGGCATCCAATATTTTTGTGATTTTGTATTCTATAAAATTAAAATCAGGATTTCCATAAACTGATGTCCAAAACCGATACTGATAATCAGGATTTCGAGAGACTAATATTGATATTGGACAAGGTGTACAACAAATTTGTAAGTATGTATTCTACAATACTAAAATCAAGATTTCCAGAAGTTGATATATCCATGTAATTTCCAGAAATTGATATACTACACAATTTTGAGAGAAGAGTAGAATTCGCAAGACTTTGGCGAACACAAGAGTTTCTCAACATGGTAGTCTTGTCATTCCCACATTTCATCACTCACTAGGACTTAGATTTATAGTAGGAGTAATTCCTCTAATGTACAAGTAATTGTATGATTTTTTTTTCCAAATTTCACTCTAACTGTGTTGCATTTTAGTAAAATATGTCTTGTAATGTTTTTGCTTCTTTGGGATGCCTTCATTTGGGGATTGTAACTCTTGCAACATGATTTTGCATAAAAGGTGTGATTACAAAAATACTATTCACAACAAATACATTTTATAAGAAAATTCAATAATATTTGATGAGAAATTTCACAATGGTTTGTCTGCACTTGGAACATATTCCCTCTTACACAGGTAATTTTTTAACAATAACCTTAACCTCTATAACGGACTTCTCTATGTCTTGTGATCCAAAATATTTAAATTTACATTATGACTTTAATTTGATTGTTTTCTATTTTTTTTGAAACCCTTTTCAAGGCATCTATAACACTTGGCTTGCACCATATGTTAGTGTTTATATGTTAATGCCTTTATAAGCCATGCTAGTAAGTGGTTCTCATTATAAGCTCAATTGGTAGATACACATAATTAATAAGTAAAAAACTCCCATTCTTTTTGGTGCACTAATAGAAGTAATAAATATTGAATCAAAGTATATATTGCAACTAAACGTATAAAATGCTTTTTTTTAATGGAAACTATGTGATATGGGCCCACCAACCTTATACTATATCACTCTAATTTTTCTATTGCATATCAAATTTCATTCAACCTACAAATATAGTTGGTATCTAAATATAGTTGAATTCCTTCATTTATAATTCACTACCGTAGATGATTTAAATAAAATATTTCCTTTCATAACTTTTATTTATGTTGAAATATTTCTATCTTTATAAAATATTTTGGGTTATGCAACACCATTAAATCTCTATGTCAATATCACTTTTTTTTCATAAATAAAAGCTTCATGCCATCTTGTGGATTTTTTTTTATATCTAAATATACCATCATTTCATAGTTGCTATGTGTCTTACTAATTTCTTACTAATTTCACCATTATTTTATTTATTGATAAATCTCTTGGCAAATAAACACGAATCATTTCATGTAACACATGCCAATCTTAAATCTATTATTTTCATGTAACACATTCCAATATTAAATCTTATTAATTAACTCTAAGCTCTTTAAATAAATTTACATACACATACTATAATTTCCTTAATAAACTAGATAGGTTTCAACATCCCTTTTGAATGTATTAAGCCCATGCCATGCTTTTGATTTTATTTAATAAAAATCACACACTCTTCTTTTCTTCTACTAAACAAAACCTCGTTTATTGTCCATTTTATTAAGCCCATGCCATGTTTTTTATTTGCTTTAATAAAAATCACACACTACTCTTTTCTTCTACCAAACAAAACCTTGTATATTGTCCATTTTCCGTGTCTTTATAATATCCTCAATAATGTGAGAGTAACTAGTACTTGCCATAAATCCTTATTTATAAACTTTACAAATCTTTCACTACCAAATATCCATCACTTTAAATATTTAAATTTAGAAGAATGATTCTATTTCTTATAACATATAACAAGTATTTATCAAAACATCAAATGGACCACTTAAAAAAAAATAACATAGTAACTAATAAATAAATAACAATAATAAACACCAAATCTAATATTATTGCGTTGAGGTTCGATAATGTTCTTTTATATTTTGAAACTATTTAAGATAAACATGTGAATACACAATTGATTGGACAAGTCTATCGAGGAGGAGGAATTCTTTGGATGGTCACTTTTGACTGGAATCTAGGGGAAGAAATCAACAATTCTTGCAGAAACAATGTTTAAATCATGTTTTTGAAGGTGGCAATAGATTCACCACCATCAAAAACTTATGGGGCACCCAAAATCTTAAAGTTCAACAATTTTAACCTCTATTTACAAAAATCCCAGCCAGAATTTATCAAAATATTGCCGAAATTTTCATAATTTTCAAGGCAAAAAAACAATCTTGTCAGAATATGGCCAATTGATTACTCCCTTATCACCTATCAGTGTGCACATTTATTTGACCACAAAACTTTTGAAAAAAGTGACCATATTCATGAGCCATTAATTATAACAATGTGGATCATATTCCTCCCATAACTTGGAGCCCACACTAGTAGTTAATGTAACACATATATTAGACACCAAATTATCTAGTAAAAGGAATATCTCCCTACGCTTCCAAAAAATGATAAATAAATATTTAATTAATTAATAATTAACTCTGATATTAATGTATAATGTCTAATTAACTTGTATGTAAACCTATAATGTAACTCATGCCTGACCCTACTATATATTTTAAATAAAACTTCTTCAGAGATTGTTTGGTTAAAGATAAATGTAGCCCCTTGTTACTTGATTAATTTATCATTAATAATATTAGGAGGATTAATAGACCCACAGTTTTATTATAGACCTCTAAATTTTTTCCCACAGTTTTATTATAGACCTCTAAATTTTTTCACCGCATCGACTCTTGCAGGTTCTAAAATAGAAATGGGCAAAACCCTCAAGGTGTTTAGGTGACTTCAAAAAGATTGAAAATTCCAATACCGTTAAGATTCAAAGTGTTGATGTCGCTTCTGCAAATCTAATCACCATTGAATTCTTTCTTAAAATACGAGGAAGATGAAAAAATTTAACACAGAGACAAAGGGTTTCAATACCGAACCGAGACAAAAACCCTTTGAATGACCTCCAAGAAAGCAAGATCTTCATTGTCACCATCGATAGTAGTAGGTTTAGAGGTTTTAATGAAAAGTTCAATACCGTTAAGATTCATAGTATTGATGTCGCTTCTGTACATATAATCACCATCGAATTCTTTCTTAAAAGACCAGGAAGATGATAAAAATGAACACAGACACCAAGGGTTTCAATACTGAACAGACGCAAAAACCCTTTGAACGACCTCTAGGAAAGCAAGCTCTTCATCTCCATTGACAGTAGTAGGTTCAGAGGTTTCAGTGGTGGATTCGGGCATCTTGGACTTCTTGATTTTGCTTGTGTGGACAGGTGAGGTGTCCGTCATTTCGTTGAGTGATATGTCAGTTGGACAAGGGGGAGACGGAGAATGGCTAGTGTGCAACATGCCTTCACAATTGCTTGTTCGAACCAATGGTGGAAAAAAAGAGTAGTGACAGTTGTTTCCTTGAACTAACAACACACAGTGTGCATGATAACTGCTTTCTCGAATGAACGATGGAAAACAAACGTAGTGACAAGTGTTTTCTCGAATGAATGGTGCAAAAGACAAAGGTAGATGATGGTTGGCGGTTAACAAATCAAAAGAAACACCTTCGGTGTAAACATGTATTATTCGTATATTTTCAACTTTTTTTATGTGGGTCTACTCAAAAGTATGTTAAGTGGTTATGTGTTTTATGCAAAATTTAATTATTCATCCAAAGGGTTTCTACACTTGACATTTGATTAAACCTATAAGAAGATAAACCAAAAATATAATTAAAAACCAGTTTTCTTTCTTTTTCTTTAAAAATGCGTAAGTCTTACTTTATTATTTTAACTATTATTTTATTATTTTCCTTAGGAGGCCCATTTTAGACCTCAAAATTCCCCTAATGTGGGTACAATTAAAAAAAAACGTGGATTCTTCTATGGCCTTTTTCTCATAATAAGTTTTCCACCAATCCTTGACATGGGGGAGAGTCTTAAGGAGTGAAAAGGTAATATTTTATCTAATAGAAAAATTATGGATAAAAATATTGTTTTAGTAGATTTAACCATTTGTTTAGAGCATCTACATCCATCTAGCTTTCAAATGTAGTAATATCGAAACTAACTTATACCTTGAAGGAGGTGATGCCTCCAAAGTGGCCACTTGACCAAGATGCATTAGTCATTGGCAACCATCAAATGATATCGGAAAAATTAGCCATGATCTCTTACCTTTGTTGTGCAAGGGCTTCCTAGAGAAATAGTTTAATAGGATCTCCTGTTAGTCTCTCTTTTCTTCCACCATGGGAGGCCATTAGGGTTAGGGAGGATGATCTTGCAAAGTCTCAAGTAGTTCGAGTCCCAACTCGTTACAGCCTAACCTTGTTGGGGACATGCATAGAAAAATGATAAAGATTAGAGCACTCTAATACCATTGATCCATATTTATGAAGGGAACAAAATGAAATACAAATTTATAACAAAAACACAAATATACAATAAAACTTGACTTATATTAATAAATGGAATGTGCTAAAAATGTAAAGGTAGTAGGAAATAAACTTGCTCAAATGTTGGTAGCTTATATCTAAGAAGAGATGTGATCGATACACATATTGTTAATTTGGAAGCTCACTGACAAATTCCAACCACTGGACTAGATTCCTCTTTCTTAGAGGACCAATTTCGACCATTGAAGCATTGGATTCAAACAAGGGAAAGTGTATTTTTGGTATGAAGACCACAATATGACATTTGTTCAGGTCGGACTAGAGCGCGAATTGTCCCTCCTTCAACGCCTATGAATATAAGTCAAGTGACCCTCATTTGGAAATCATCATCAACCATTTTATTCTTCTCTCTTCTTTGGATTGACCCACACAGGTTTGAAGTTGGTTCAAGGATATTGGTTTGTATAGGTCTGAAATTGCAGGGTTTGAATCTCGCACGTGTGGATTAGGGGTTTGGTTTGTAGCCGCGGGGTTATCATAGGAATTATTCGGCTATAGTTGTACGCATACTAGCCTATCCGTGTTGTCAGAATGCTTCAGCTGCAAGCATGAATACTTTCTTCGTGCGACCAAAATGCTTCAGCTGCATGCATGAACACTTGCTTCGTGCAGACGAGACTTAGGGTTTCTATAGGTAGTTTACCACATATTTGGATATTTTACTACAAGCTTGAATGTTACTCTCATCAATATTATTGCTAGGATCATATCCTGGATTGTTTGGTTGATTTTGTTAGATAATTTTTGGCTCATTGCACTCTCTGCTAAACATTTTATGACAATCTGATAGAAGAAGAATTTCAAATGGTTTTCCCCCTTGTGGGGTTTTTCCTTGGTATTTGAAAAAATATGTCTATTATTGATGTGTTGGTTGTCTCCTATTGTCATTACATTTACTGTTCTATCTTTAATTACTGTTGATGATTGGAAATATTAATTAATGTTAAAAGATTGCTAATTGAAGAATTGAATTGGGTTAAAGTAATTGAAACAATACAAAACAATGGTAAAATTAACATGGTATCAAAGATAAGGTGAAGGAAAATCCTAAAGGATACAAGAATTTAAGTAATAATCTTTGGAAAAGTTGAAGGGGCCTATCCAATCAAGTCAAGATGCTAGCGTCTTACTTCAAGGAAAATGAGAAGTTGCGTGAATTATATAAATTTTCTACTTAGAAGATTATGTTGGAAATCATAGCTGATGACAATGATGTTTGGTAATACATATAACAAAAAGTACCTGAGCCTATGGAGAATACTTTCGTTGTTGCCAAGAACAAGTAGAAGAAAGATGAGTTAAAAGTAAAGAAAATTATAGTTGATGGTTTACAAGATCATTTACTTGAATATGTTGGAAATTTGAAGAATTCTAAGGATATGTATGATAAGCTAGCTGGCATGTATGAAGTCAACAACTTGAATGAAATCATCCCCTTGAAAGGTCGACTTAAATATATGAAGATGAATAAAGGAGAGTCTGTGAAATCCTTCATTATGAGGATATCTCGTCTTTGAGATCAATTTCAAAGAGTTGG
The DNA here is from genome assembly GCA_000404065.3 of Pinus taeda. Lineage (NCBI taxonomy): Eukaryota > Viridiplantae > Streptophyta > Pinopsida > Pinales > Pinaceae > Pinus > Pinus taeda. The sequence continues at coordinate 90,477 of APFE030823089.1, read as the reverse complement.
GGAAACCATACCTGACATGGATTTGGTGGTGGTAACTCTTAGAGGTCTCCCTCCTATTTAGGAAACCTTCATTGTGACTATAAGCAATAAAAAAAAATCCCATCATTTGATGAGCTCATTGGAAAACTCACTCAAGAAGAATCAAGGATGATATCAAGGGGCGAGATACAAAATCACGAAGAAGGAGAGTTCACTTATTTTGTCACTCATAACAAGAAAAACAAAGGAAAATGAGGTTCATCAGGTTTAAAGAAGTTCCTCCTTGAAATGATTATTGAAGGAATGGAAATGACAACGAATCATCGCACATTGAATGTTAGAATTTTCATAAGCAAGGTCACTATGCTCAAGACTTCCCTGAGAAGAACAATGCTCCACAATACAACACTAGAAGGAACAATAAGAAGTTTAATAATCGAAGAAGAGGAGATGATAGAAGGAATGATGAAGATGAAAGAAGAATAAGAGATGCTCTAAATGATCATGATGAATAACACCATCCTCAAAATAAATCAATAATTTCCAAGTATAAGAGTAATGCTGCTAATCGATCTGAATATATCCTTATTTTTGCACTTTCTAGTTCCTCTCCCCTAGATACTTGGGATAGTTGGTTGGTTGAAAGTGGGGCCTTTCATCATTTCTCTAGGTATAAGGAGGTTCTCTCTAATCTTGTAGAGAGGGAGTCAAATTTGAATATTATTCTTGGAGACAACTCCACTCATCCCATTCAAGGATTTGGTTTTGTTTAATTTCATTTGGACTCTAGGTAATATGTTTTGCTCCATTATGTGATGTATGTGTCGGGATTGAAGAATAGTTTGGTATCTATATCTGTTTTGGAAGCTTTGGGTTGCATGAAATTTCATGAACCTGTTGTAGAATCTGTGAGCTAAATTTTTTATTTTTAATATATTTTTGCCTTATATTAATTCTTATGATGGATGGCATATGATATGTAGGAAGCTTTTCACTCTATATAAGATATCATGGCCTTGCGTATGGTCAAGAAGATTCCTAAACCTCAAATGACGACAATCCGCTATTCAAAGTTAACAAAGATATTTTGGATATTAGAAAGTCATTTGTATCATGTTTATGCATGGTACAAGCTCTATATCCTCCATAAAAGCTACAATAAATACTTAGCATAGAATGATTTGTAGTTGATGGCATCATCTGGATTGTTGGTTGTCATTTCTATTATGCCCTATGACCCCAAGCATGGGGCTCACCATTTTGACGTGGAGAATGAGAAGGAAAAAAGTTCAAGAATGGTCAGACTTTTAACTTTTGGGATTTAATTTGGATTCTAAAATGGATACCAGAGAAGTGGTAAGTAATTTCAATGAAAAGGCTTAAGTTCATATGTCATTGTTTGAGATGTTTGCATTTGTATAGTTTTTCTAGTATAAGTATTATATTTTATGCTTAGTTCAAGGAGTTTTCTTCCAATATGTCTAATAATAATATGTTTTTTTGGTAGTTGTCACACTCAACACTTCTATCTGAAGTGGTAAGTAATAAGTATGGAGCTCATTAAAACATTTAGATTTGAAATTAAGTCTTTCCTTGATGTTGCTGAGAAGTCGGAGCACACGTATATTCTTCTATGCACTTTTTATGCTTGTACAGTTTTTTTTTAGCAAGCTACATGGTTTCAATTATAACTCGATAGAATGTGGTGCAATATTAGGACAAATTTTAGTATATCTACTTCTATTTATAGCTTATAGTAAAGTTCTATACCATGTAATCATAATGCGATTCATTTTTTAATAATTCAAAAGTGTCTTCATTTCAAACTATTTGGTTCTATGTATCTCCATTATTATTTATAAAAACATGGTCTATGTTAACTCTTACCTTCAAATATAAGTTAACATTTGAGTATATGTGAATATAAGTTAATTATACCAACTTTAAAGGATTTTTGGGTTCTAAAAGAAAGTGGCAACATCTACTTATGTGGGTAACTTGTATCTTTATTATGTTTTGGGTTTCCAAAGGTGTCATGACATGTGTTCTGCAAGAAGTGAAAAATCTATATCATCTATTGGAAAATGATTTCCACCCTTTAGGTATTGTTGATAGAGTTCAATCATTGCTAGGCAGGCTCTCTTTGATCAATCAAAATTTGGATGATCTTATCAAACTTTGATCCACAATAATTTTTTTGGAGAGATTGGCAGTTCACATATAATCTGAAAAGGCCTGCTACTTTACATGGAACCATTTAATGACATAATCTATCATATCATGCAAGGGTGAACGTCAAGGGACCTCATTGTGTTTCTCACTGCTTCTGATTTATCTCTCTATTATGTTGTGGTAATTTTCTTCCACTCGACAACTTTGGTACTTTTTGGGGCTTGGAATATCTAAGAGTTGCAGTGGAAGTCTAGAGGAACATAAGGAATTGAGGAAATTCATTTTTGGAATTGCATGGGGAGGGATTTCAAAATTTGGAATAAGATTTCTGAACTTGAGTGCAAATTTTTATTTTGTTGTCAGCATTGTTTTTATGTCATTATGCCTCATGAGCTAGCGCGAATTGGATGCTTGTTATTATGTACTCTAATGACACGAGAATTAAAACAATAGATTCAAATTTCCTTCTGGGAAATAGAGCAATCTAGCAGATACCAAAAATAAGTCTTTACCAGATGGTGCATTAGTTGAGCTTTATGTTGCTGGTAAGTAGGGCGAGGGTGTGAAATTTTGGCAAGTAAAAAAAAGAGACCTTTATATCCCATTCCCAAAAAGTTGCATTGGGAATTGATTCTTTAAAATAACTACTTCTACTTATCAAAGTTGATAAGGAGGGTTGTTACAACATCAACTCTGTTGAAATATGCAATTTTTTTTTGTTTGAAATTCATTGAGTGGCTGCAATTTTTTTTTTTTTTTAAATCAATAGCTATAAATGTAATTTTAAGGATTGCCATAACTCTTCACATAATTCTTTAAAGTGTTCTAGCTCAATGGAAGAGCGTCTTCCTTACAAGCAGGAGGTTGGTGGTTCGATTCCACTATAAGCTAACATGAATTAATCAACAATTTTGTAGTTTATTTTTAATTAAATGTTTTTTTGTATCGATTTATTTCAATGGTGAGATATTTCTCGATTCATTGTTTTATATTTTCTTCAAAGAGACAAAAGTGATCTTTAAATAAAAAAAATTTCGTCTCTAGAGAGACAATAGCTAGTATTAAAGACATATTGTCTCTAATCCAAGTGTTGTCTTTAGAGAGACAAAAATGAAATTCTCTAGAGAGACAAAAATGAAATTGTCTCCTAAGAGACAATAATGCTCGTCTTGTATATTGTCTTTATAGAGACAATATTTTTTAAGACAATAATCTTTAAGACAATATTTTTTTAGATAACAATCTTTAAGACAATATCTTTTAAGGCAATAATCTTTAAGACAATATTTTCTAAGACAATAATATTTAAGACAATACACAAGTTTTTTTTTGTCTTAAGTTAAGACAATTTACCCAAAAATTGTCTTAAAACCCTCCTTTATGTAGTACTGCTAGAGCTTTCATTTTCTAATGTCAGTATCAGATCCTGTAACACTAGTCAAAATCTAGTAACCAAAATCATTCGTTGTTATATATATACACCCCCAAGGTGAAATATGCCACATTATTTTCATTTGTAGGTGGCTCGAGATGGATTAGTGTTGGTTGCATTGCTCCTAGGTTTGACAAGGAAGGCACCAACTCACAGTCAATGCTCAAGTCAAACATAGAGTGAAAATGTATACAACACAACAATAGTTGAGTACTAATAAATTTCGAAGTTTTGGAAAGTCATGCAAATATCTTATTCCAACATATAAGCAATTACCCATGTCAACGAAATTTGTATATGTTAATGGAATTACCCCCTACTCTATTTTTGGGATGTAAATGGTTAACCAAACTTTATATCCTCAGGATTTATTTATGGTTCAATACACCCTCCCCTATATTATATAACATCTATAAAACGTGAAGGTTGAAGATCGATGCTTGTAATATTAAAGGATTGATCAAGAAAGCAATTAATCTGTGTATTGAATTTTTTTTCAAATGGTCCAATTTGAAGGCCATATGCTAGTGTATATTATAGTTTGATGACAAAGTATATGTGGATCCATTTTGATTATATGTAGATTGTCTTTATAGTTGTAATGTGAACTTGTGTATTCCTCTTTTAATATAAATGATTTTTTTTTTTTGAATTTTATTTCATATAAAAGTACTTATACTATAGTTTTCCTTTGCAGTGCAAGTGAGCAGGTAGCCCCCCCACCCAGTTTGCGTTGAAAATTCATTTATTTCTTAATTAAATTAGCTAATTAGATATATTTTTATTTTTATTTTTATTCTGTAGATTCATATGTCATTCATTGAAAAAGTGTGGATTCCCTATATAGCTTAGGCACTGAAGGTTGAAGAACAAACATGATTTTTAAGGAATTGAAAAATTATTTGATGCCTTTAATGCAAAACAAAGTACGCTCATGTAAACAACATCCGAGTGATCCAATAAACTTGTAGCATTTTACTTTCTTCCTGATTGAATTTTATGTTTTAAGTGTAAAGTGTAGATTACCCCTATAGAAGTTAGGCACTAAAGGTTGAAGAACAAAAGTGTTTCTTAAGGAATTATAGAACCATTTAATGACTCTGATGCCACAAAGGACTATGAATGGAGTTCACAAAGTGTTCTTGAAAACATAAGCTCAATGACCTGGAAAACTTCTGTAGCTCTTTAATTTTCATTATGATAGAATTTTGTTGCCATTTCATCTCCTAGAGCATTAGATTGTAAAATTTCTTCCATAGCTTGAGAATAATTTATGTACTAGTTTGACACACACAACGCTGGTGTTTATAAATTTATGACCACAAATTGACATTTGAATGGAACATAATTTAAGCAATTAAAGAATAAGAAGTGACACAAAATCTATTTTAAATAATCTTCTTAAACTAATGCACACTATATATAATTAATTTTGAACAACCTCCTCAAATCAAATTTAAGGTTCCTCAGATTTTATGGGGTTAAAATTAATTTAAATTAAATATAACATTAAATATAATATAATATAATATTTAAATTAATTTTATATTAAGTAAATAATATAAACTATATAAACTCATAAAATACTATATATATAAATTTATCAAATATATATTAATTAAAATTATTAAATATTAAATATTAATGAAAATATTCAGATTATTTATAAAATATTTTAATAATAAATTATATTTTTTTCTATAACATTTCTAGAATTTCTTTGGTAAGTATTATTTATATATATTTTGTAATTTTCAACTCCCTCAAATTTAAATAAATTACAATAAAAGTAACGTTCTCTACGCAACCAATTTCCTGACATTTATTTCTATGATGATAGTTTTTATATTTTTAAGTTTTCAATTCTCTCCTATTTAAATATTACAATAAAAATAATGCTCTCTCGAAAACTCAATCTCCTTACATTTATTTCTCTGATGATAGTTTTTATAGAAAGGAATATAAACTCAATTTCATGACATTTCTTTCTATGATCATTTTCAATTTTTCAATTCTCTTAAATTTAAATAAATTACAATAAAAATAAGATTCTCGAGCAAACAAAGTCTCCCGACATTTGTTAGTTTTTATCGAAAGGAATATAATTTTTTAATGAAGTATCTTTTTCAGGTATATAAATCCAAGAAATGGGACTGATATAAAGATTGGCATTTTATTCGCATCACATTTTTGGATAGCTTTATTTAATCTCTATTTATTTTTTTTTGTTTAAAACTGACATATAAGTAATTAATGTTAATATTAATCTGGAATTGAATTTTCCAAAATTTGAATTGATGATAATTTTGATTTAAATGATAATTAAGAAAACATTTGGGAACCTCATTTCAATTAAAAAGAAATTCCAAAATTTGAGTTGGTGATTTGATTTAAATGATAGTTAAGAAAACATTTGGGAACCTCATTTCAATAAATTATATCACAGTGAAACTCTAAATCATATTTCAAATTTTAAAACTTATGATTAACTTTTATTTAATTCACATATTACAAAATTAACACAATCTTCACATATTACAAAATTAACCCAATCATATTAAACATTAATATTAGCATTTTAAACAGTGAGCCCATGAGCTGCAACTCGTTCAAAAACAAAACTAACCAATAATTAACCAGTAATTGTTGAATCCATTGATAAATAGATGGTTCCCGTTAACAGAAAATTGGGTGTCCTCCATGCTCACAAACCCACTGTATCCCCTGCTGCTGTTCGCTGAAGAAAACAATACAGATTCCGAGATTTACATGTAAAAACACTCATGAAGTTATATGCATTTCGGGGAGATGAACACAGTACCTTATTAAACAATAGGGAGGGAGGTACATAATGAGGGGAAAATATGAGAATTTAGTGCAATGTTGAAGGCATAAACAATGTCTTTAAAAATGTTGGTTGTGTTCAAGAATAGCAGAACATTTTGTACTAATCTCACAGAGTTGGACAGAAACCCAAAGGGTATATGATAAAACTGACACCTTCAAAGTTCAATGCAGGTTACATTCATAACGAGGCCACAAACACATACAACAAGCACTATAAATCATATGCAAACTATGGATATACATCATTTGATCTTGTTTCATTCCGTGTCAAATGATGGACGCGTCGTGGTTGCTGTCTCCTTCTAGGACGAGGGGCCGAGCCGAAATTGTAATAGTCCTCGTATCGTGACCTTGCACGACTATACTTACCGCAACCAGAATTTGCTACTCGCAGATGAATATTTCTTCCTTGCGGGTATTGAAATATTTTATTATTAATAATATGGGTTAATATTTGCTAGTCGTAGATGATATATTTTTTCCTTGTGGTTATTGAAATATTTTATTATTATTAGTAAGTGTTAATATTTGTGTTTTTATTTTTCATATATACATAATAATATGTTTGTATTTGCACTTTCTTTCTTTATGATGATGGTGGTGGTTAACCTCTATTGACACCAAACTTTGGTCTATTGGACCTAAAAAACGAATTATTTAGTTTGATTTAAGATTTTATTCCTATGCTCAAAAAACTTGGAGAGAAGCCTCCCGAGCTCACTGTAATTTTGACATTGTAAAAGGCTAGGAAGGTCAGTGTTCCAACAAAGATTTTGACACTGAGATCTAATGTGGTTGTACGCGGGGCAATCTAAGAGGAAGTGATTTTCATCCTTGATGTCTGTATTTTCACAGAGATGGCAGAACCTTTCCATCCATGGTGTTTTAAGCACTGCCCAACAACCCGTTTCACTATAGAGCTGATGAGAGTTTGTTTTAATCTTGGCTATATTAATTTTCTTCTTTGAGCTAGTTAAAACAAAGAGATACGTTTGATCTTCTAGGGTGGGGTTGATGACCTCCTTATAATATCTTAATTTTCTTTTAGCTGCTAAATCTTTCTCACACCACATTTTTTCTTTGAACTTAGAAGTAACAATATTTTTAATGTTTTGCAATGCAACATTCTCGTTGATCTCCCAATGGTATAACTAGGCCCTGGGGTTTTTATACCAACCTAATTTGAGCATTAGGTCGTTTTGGCTGGAATGTAAAGCTAGCTTAGGAAGTCTATGGTCTCCTATGTTATTGAGTTTGTGCTTGTACAATAGAAGCCTAGTCATAGTTAGGCTCTCGATAGGGGAAAGGCACACTTCTATAAGGAGAATAGGATAGGGTGTGTTGCTTTTAATTTTGAGGTTATACGTTATAAAACACTTATGGATTTGCTCAATCTTTCTCCAGGATTCTCTAGAGATGCTACAACCCCAAACCTCATATTCATATAAGATAACCAAAGTGACTAAAGTTTCAAAGAGGAACTTCTTTCTATCCCACATTACAAGGTTTGGCGTTTTACAATTATTTTCAAGACCAAAATAAGATTTCCATCCCCCATTAATCCTTTTCTCAATGCTATAGTTCCAGTTGAGCTTGTGATGAATATCAATTCCTAGGTACTTGTAGGAAGACACTTCCTCCAAGTTACTATTGTCATACATAAAATTAGCATAAGTGTCCTTCTTGGATTTAATAATCATAACTTTTGTTTTGTCAGTGTTAACAATCATACCCATGGTAGAACAGAAATCCTTAAGAAATATAAGTTTCTTATCAACATCAGATGGGCATATTGTGAGAAGAACAATATCGTCAGTGTAGAGAAGAAGGATGTTGACCATCCCAGCTAAGATCGTGCCAGCACATCTTGCTTCCTCTAAACAACCTTCTAGCTTGTCGATGTAAATGCCAAATAGGGTAGGGGAGAGGCGACAACCTTGTTTAACTTTGATATTACACTTAATATCTTTCGGCCACCCCTCATTGCTCTTTAACTTGGCAATTACATTCTCGTATAACCTTATAGCAGCAGCTCTCAACTCAAAAGGAACCTTTAGCTCTTCTAATTTGTTCCAAAGGTTGTTTCTAAAGAGTTAGTAAGAGAGTGGGAAGCTTACATAGTTGGAGCTTGAGTTGTGTGTCCGGTGAAGCTTTTCCAACAAGCCCTCGTGTTTCTTTTCCTCAGCTTCCTTAGGGGTAAGTTGCCCCTTGTGACATGAATATTCAAACATTTTTTTAAATTTTATATTGAATATTTATAAGTTTTTTTTTTTAACTTTTAATAACTTTATCTCTAATATAAATATAAACATATGTAATGTTAAAAATGAATTGAACTAACGCAATAAAACACAAATTATTAATATGTCAATTTTTTTAATTAAATATAACCAAATATATATATTCACTTATATTTTTTATTAATAGACATACATATATTAAAAATAATAGAAATAATATATTAGTTCATTTCAATTTGTTATATTGTACTTTTTTTCATTAATAAAATAATAATAATTAAAAAATATATAATGTGAACTTAAATAATAATGGCTCATATTTATAATTATGATATTACATAGATTATAATTGATAACATATAAAATTTTAAACAAATTAATTAACAATAATAATATTTGTACATCAGGTTCTATCGAAGGGGATACTATACATTTTTATTTGAATGTAAAGAAGATAGGAACCTTATTTTTAGGAATGGACCATACTTCATGGATTCCAGAGGCCTGTATCTGAATAGATGGTCTCCGGACTTTGACCTGAGATGGACATCCCAAACGCAATGTCATTCTGGGTCAGGCTACCGCATCTTCCTCTTCACTGTTGGGGTGATGAGTTAGTCAAAGCTATAGGGAACGCGGTAGGAAAGTATATTGATAGATGCGAACCAAAAGACAACATGCATGCTTATGCTAGGATCTGCGTGGAAGTAGATCTAGGAAAAGGGCTTTCGGACGCAATCAAACTAGAGGTGGATCAATGGACACACATCCATCAGCTAGACTACGAGCAAATCCCCTTCAAATGCAAGGTAATCATGAGTATGGTCATTTTGCAAATAGGTGTAGAAAACTAAAGGATGTGGAGACAGTTGAGAATCCAGAAGTCCAAGAAAACAATTAGGAACAAGTGAAAAGGAAGAAAACTAGTAATAAATAAGCTACTCAAAACCCCACTCAAGCTCATGGAAATACTGCTACTTCCTCTAACCCCCCAGAAACCCTACTCCTCCGGTCGAACCGTCATTTAATCCCTTCGAACTCCTGGATGAAGATCCCACATCTCCTCGTTCCCCTCCCCAGCCCAGTGGTATTGTTAGTACCTCATCCCCACTCCTCAGCTTCTCGCCTCCCCCCCCTTCCACTGATATAATCCTCACTAGAAATAAAGTCAAAGAAACAATCGATGCTCAGGAACAGCCTAAAAAAGCTAGGAGGAAATCCAACAAGGAACTTAGAGATGAGGCCGCCTCAAAGGACATGGCTATTGGCACCCAACAGCCAATGGATACCTTCCTCGGTAAACAGAAAGGAAGTGGGGAGAAAACGCAGTAGAAGGACAAGGTTGGGAACCACCATAAACCAAGTAAATAATGATTTTGGTCTCTTGGAACAGATAGGGGTTGGGTTCTGCTTTAAAACTCAATGCAACAAGAGATCTAATAAAGAAAGCACAACTGGATATATTAATGATCCAACAGACCAAAATCAATAACCAAGAGTTTCAAAACTCGATAGCAACACAAAAAAATTATGAAGGAATAGCCACAGACTCCAACGGAGCCTCAGGAGGCATTGGTACATTGTGGAATAGATGGAACTGGAAATTTATCAGCCAAAAACTCAACAACAGTTGGGTCAGGATAGATTTAAAAAAGAAGAACACAAACGTCAAATACACGGTCATAAACATCTACTCACCAAATCACTACAGAGACAAAGCTTTATGCTGGGAATCACTAAAAGAAGAGGTACAAGATATTCAGATAGATAATCTATTCATGGGAGGGGATCTAAATTTGATACTTAATATAGAGGAAAAGCTGGGAGGGAGATACATTGGCGATCCATCAAGAGCAGTCTTGGAGGATATTATTGCTGAACATAAGTTGCTCGATAGCCATCCTAGCAACGAAAAATTCACATGGAGCAACAAAAGAACAGATGTTCACAACATAAAGGAAAGGCTTGACAGAATCTTGATTCAGGAGGATATAGCTACAAGTTTTTCATCCATCAAGAGAAAAATCGTGCATGCCTCGGCATCTAATCATAAGCCGGTTTTGCTCATCCTGGACAAGTGGGAAAATCAAGGTCCGATCCCAGTAAAATATAGCAAAATTTGGGACAGCAAGGAAAGCTTTAGGAATATAATAAAGGAAAGCTGGGACGCAGAGGTGTTGGGCTCCCCACAGTTTATAAAGGAAACCAAGCTCAAAAATGTGAGAGAAAAAATAAAAATGTGGGCCAGAGAAGAAGCTCTCAGGGATAAGAAAAAAAAAATGAGAGTTACAAGAGCAGCTGGAAAAGTGGAGCAAAGAAAAAGAAAGTTAGCAAGCTACTGAACAAGAAAAAGCCCATGAAACAAAAGTGTTTTTGGTCCTCTACAAGAAAATTACAAATTAAGAGGAGGAACTTAGGCAAAAGTCCAGATGTCTTTGGATCCAAGTAGGGGAAAAGAACATTTCTTCTTTCCACAACAACCTCAAGATTCGACGAGCTGGCAATCAAATTGATAAAATCCAAGTGGAAGGACAAGAAATAAAGGGAAGAGAAGAAATAAAAGAGGCAATGTATAACTATTTTAAAAACCTCCTCACAGCCGGGGAGCAACAAGTGGAAAGCACTAATTTTGTTCAGCAAATTAGCAGCAAAGTTAGTGAACAACAAAATAGTGAGCTTGAGAAGGAGGTAACAACGGACGAAATAAGGGAGGCTACTTGGAGCATGCACACGGAAAAATCTCTAGGCCCCGATGGATTCACCATTGCTTTCTACAAGAGCCATTGGGAGACAATTAAAAAAGATTTGGTCCGTATGATTAAGAATGTATTCAAAAAATACAAAGTGGGGGAAAACACGAAAACTTCTCACTTGGGCCTCATTCCCAAAGAGCCAAATCCTATTTCCTTTGATAGATTCAGGCCAATTTCTCTATGCAACTCCTCATATAAAACCATCACTAAGATTTTGGCAAAACGACTAAAAAAAATCCTACCTTTTATCATTTCGGAAAACCAAGGGGGCTTCGTCCCAAAAAGGCAAATCACTGATAATGTGATCCTCATTCAAGAAGCCATCCACAGTAGCATCCAAAACAATGAAAGAGGTATGGTAATAAAGTTGGATAAGGCTACTTTTGATCGCGTTTGCCATAGTTTTCTTGTTGCGGCTCTTCAAAAGTTTGGCATCTCACCCAAGTTTATTAGGATCATTGAAGCGTTCATCTCCAATCCATGGATTGCAACTTTGATTAATGGAAGGCCTAGTAGATACTTTCGCAGCACTAGAGGTTTGAGACAAGGGTGCCCACTCTCCCCTTTCCTTTACATCATTATGGCAGAAATGCTTAGCATACAACTGGAAAATCAGAGAATCAAAAGGGAAATTATAAGTATCACCATTTCTCGAGGGGTTCAAGAAATTAACCACTCTCTCTTTGCTAATGATACTCTCTTGACTGGGGGCACCTCTAGTATTATTGCTAGAAGGTTCAAAAAGGTGTTAGATGACTTCTTAGCTGCCTCTAGAGGCCTTTTGAATAACAAAAAATGTAGAATATACACCTGGAATGTGCCAAACAATATCATGCAAAGGATATCTCAAATCCTGGAAATTCCAGTCTAGCAAAAATGGGGTCATTTCATATATTTGGGGTTACCATTGGCCAAAGAAGGGATTAAGACAGAGACCTAGAATAAACAAATCGAGAAAGTGAGAGGGAAAATCCAAAGCTGGGGGATGGTGTGGTTAAACTTGGCTGGCAGAACCATCCTAATCAAAGCTTTCCTTTTGGCTTTGCCAATTTATTAGTTTGCTTTAACTTTGGCTCCAGCTAGCATTCATAAGAAAATGGAGCTTATAATCAGAGGCTTCCTTTGGTGGGGGGGAAGACAGGACTCCAAAAAGTTTAGTTTGGTTCGATGCAATCAAGTGACTCTTCCCTTCGAATTTGGAGGTATCTCCATCCACCTCCCAAACATAACAAGCAAAGCTCTTGTATCAAGCTAGTCTAGCACATGCTAAATGGGTAGGATCAGTGATGGGGAGAAGCCTTGGCCAGGAAATATCTCAACGGGCAGAGGTCCTCATTGATTAATGAGTTGATTCTGAAACGTCCTTGTACTAAAATCTGGAGGCTTATTAAAAAATCCATTCCCCACATTAAAGATCAATTCTCAAGAAATCCTGGAAACAGAGAAAAAACTTCCATTTGGAATGATAGAATTATGGGGACATCTCCATTAAAAGGAAACCACAATTTGAGAGATCTCCATGACTGGTTGGAGGAGAACGGTATATCTTCCTTATTCTCCATCTCAGAGTGCGATCAAAATAAATGGACTGCTTGGAAAAAGCCTCCTCTACCAATTCACCTCTCTGATTAGTGGGAAGAGTTGAAGGCTCTGTATATGGCTCAGCTCCAATAAACCAAAAGAGCATGGGAAGTTATATTTGGGATCCTAGCGGAGGAATTTACACTATCAAATCTAGTTACAACTTCCTCCGTAACCATAGCAACTATGATAATTGGAGCCTTTGGCCAGCTGTGTGGAAGAATGCTTACCTTCCTAAAATCAAGTTCTTCGCCTGGACCCTGCTGAAAGGGAGGACTCGTACAGCTGAGAATTTGAGGAAAAAAGGCATTCATGGGCCTTCTATGTGTGTTATTTTCCAAGAAGAAGAAGAGAGTACCTAGCACATCTTCTTGAACTGTACCATAGCTAGGCAGTGTTGGAAGCAAGTTATCAGCCCCCTCGACTTGAATATTGATTCAATTGAGCAGGTGTCTCCTCTACACAAGAACTGGACTCATAGCTACCCTTACGCCAAGAAAAACAAGGTTGCCATCATGAGTGTTTGGAAGTGTCTCCCCTCCACCCTTTGCTGGCACATCTGGTTGGAAAGAAACAAGTGCATCTTCAAGGGAAAAAAACCTAGCTCAGGTACTGTTCTATCCAAAACTTGGGCCCAAATTGCAGAAATGATCAACTCTAAAGGTATGCCACCCCCAGATCAAACCAGCTAGACACATGTAGAAAAGGATTGGTACAACAAAATTCCCATGGATGGCCGAGTTAAGAATCATATACCAAAGAATTTTGGAAACAATCAAGAAAATTGGAAGCTTCGGGGCGTTGAAAGGGAAATAGAGGGGTGGACCAAGAACCAAAGAAGCTACATCCTCTTCTTTGATGGAGCCTCTAAGAATAACCCCGGAAGAGCTGGGGCAGGTGGGCTTATCCTAGATCAGCAAGGTGAAACAGTTTCCACGTTTGAATGGGGGCTAGGGACTCTATCAAACAACAGGGCTGAGGCTTATGGTTTGCTTATGGGCACCAACATCCTCACAAAGCTTCAGGCGAAAGATCCAATCATTATTGGAGATTCTGCTATTATAATAGTGGCAATGGAAGCTAGCAGAGACTTCGAAAATCAATATTTGAATAAAATAAAGCAAATAATTAACGATAATGCCAACCTGCTTGGGAAAGTTGTCTACAAACATGTGTTAAGATCCCATAATCAAGCGGCAGATGCCTTTGCCAACAAGGCGGTGAACAGAGGGGTAGGGACGACTAGAGAAAATAACGATGTCTATGACAAACCAATACCATAACCAGCTCTCAATGGTGATCTGGCCCCTTATACAAGACCTTAGAAATTACAACATTCATTTTTAAAAAGGGTATATCAGTACAATGCAAGTTCAGAAGGTGATCCTCCCTCATATGTCTGACATGAAAAACAAAGAAAATCCACCTAGAGCTAAGTGAAAAATCTCCTATGTTCAGAATTACAGACCGTGTATCCTACTGCCGAATAATTTCATCCTCAAGACATGACAACAGTTGGTAAATGTCGCTTAAAGTGCAAGGGATCTCATCTTGTCAAGAATTTTTATGATATCACTACCAGGATGGTTCACGAGGTGCTCCATATCAAGGATTATAAGAACCATCTTGGGATCAGGCTTCCTCACAAGCAGACTCATCTCAGAAGTGATAGTAGAAGTTCTCCAGGTCACAGTGCTTGGTAAAGGAGGTTTCCGGGGAGTAACATCAGCTCCCTCTCTTCCCTTTTGTGCATAGGCAGAGGTAACTTGGTTTTGTTTTTCTTATGGTTTTACAATTTTTCAGCTAACCTACCGTCTCTTCCTGTGATTCCGTTTAGTATTGTGCTCAAGGAGTCTCAATCGTTTTCAGTTGTGCCTCAATTCTTACCTTTACTCAGTTCCTCTACTCGCTCCCAGAATTTCTCTCAGCCTTCCCATCACTCCTCTTCCTCTACTCTCATCGAATCTGTGGGCTTCAGAAGAATTAGTAATCATTCCCTTTGGCTAGCTCTTCCCCGTTGTCTCATCCCATCTGCCTTAAGCTCCCACACCAATAGGCATCAGCTTCAGTACATCTATAGTGACTGCCTGAACTCCAAGCATTTCTCGAGCAGTTACTGGCTTTCGAAGCACAGAGGAAATTTAGTCATGAACAGCAAGAAGGATAAGGAGAGCATTTCCTCTGTCACCAATATGTCTGGCAATCCTCTGGAACATATTGAGAATAACAATAGTTGCGCGCTCTGCCGGGTAAACTGCTTCATGATTGGGTGCTTCATCAAAACTCTTAACGAGCTCAGGGATGAAATAGAAAATGAAAACAAATCCAAGAAGAAAAAGTTTGAGAAGCAGAAAGCTAAGATCGAAGGGCTCAAGGAAAAATGTCAACATTTGGAAGAAGCAGTGAGCTACATAAAGACTCTGAATCAAAGCGAGCAAGGCAAAGCCTCGACCAAGCTGAGCAACTGATCCAGGTGGATGTTGGGCCACCCACCTATCCCATTTGGACCCCCACAACTGTCTCTTTCAGTTTTTCAGTTTCCGTAATTGTAGCACAATTTACTATTTTTAACAGTTTTTTTCGGGTCCTGAACTTCCGGAGCCGTTTTGAGGCCCTAAACGGCCTTTTTTGGGAAATATGGGGGCATCATCGGTGCATGGATGGATATTTTCCCTTCCCAAAGTGGTAGCTCTCGGATATAACTTTCTAACGAGCTATCATACACGTCAAACGAAGATCGTATGCCAAAGTTACGACTCCGAGAAATTGATGTACCAATTTACCCAAAACGGGGCCCACAATTTGGCGTTTCATCTTCCAGGGTTAGGTTTTGGAATGTGAAGGGTTTTCCATTGTTTCTCAACAATAAATAGGCCTTCTAGCCTCATTGTAACACAGTTTAGAATAGTTCAGAGGCATGTAGCCACCACATCTCTTCTTAGAGATAAGCTACCATCGCCCTAGCTGGTTTATTTCTATTTCCAGTTGTAAGCATATTTTAGTATTTTCCATTAATGAAATGAAGTGGTATTTCCGTTGTATCTTTGTGTATATGGTTATCTCTGTAAATTGTTGCATTCCATTTTAAATCCGGATCAGTGGTATCAGAGCGGTCTGCTTTTTGTCTGTTTTTCTTTGCATGTCCCCAATGAGGTCGGGATATAAGGAGTTAGGGCTTGAATTGGTCGAACCTTTGCAAGACCGGCCTCACAAATTCCGACAACCTCCCATGGTGGATGGGAAGAAAGACAAGGGAGTAGGAGATCCTATCAAAATCTTGCTCGAAGAAGTGCTCGAGCCGCAAAGGAACGCGATGATGGATAGCTTTGGGCAGATCCTTCAATGGCTACCCAGAGGCAACACATCGGCTTCCAATAGCTACTCTGGAAACGCCACACTATTTAAGGTACAAGTTAATTTTGAAATCCCCATCTTCGAGGGTCAAATAGACGCAGATGTCGTAGATAAATGGTTAAATCTACTAGAGGGGTATTTTTCTGTTCATGAATTTTCAAGTCGGGAAAAGATTGTTTTCGCTCTTCTCAAAGCAACCCCCCACATCAAGGACTGGTGGGAAATCTACTGCGAGCAGAAGGATGAAAGCACAGGCTCAATATTTTCAGCCGCACCCACTTGGGATTCATTTCGAGATGCCATCAAGGAGTATTACTACCCTGTCAAAAGATATGAGGACAAATACATCAAATGGACCACATTGCAGCAGGGACGAGACCAAGATGTGTCGGAGTTCACAAACATTTTTCATACCCTTCGCACACAGTTGGGTATCAAAGATTCTCAGCTGCATCTGGTACTCAAATACTGCGGCTGCCTACATAGATACATCCAGGAAGATATGGAGTTCTTGAACATCTCCTCACTCGGCACAGCATACCGATACACTGTCAAAATCAAGCAAAAGTTCAAACAGAAGAAGTGAGACTTTGGATCCGCAAATCTGAAGCCTAAAGGACAAAGCCAAGGCGGGGTGACCCAAGACAACCCATCGAAGCTGCAAGAAAAGAACAACACCACGAAGCCGAAGAAGGACACATGAAAGTGGTGTGAGTTCCACAAGAGTCCCACTCATAACACAAGTGAGTGGCGGACCAGGTAGTCGCTGGTGGCTGAGTTGAAAGCTTTCGAATCAGATGCATGTTCTGACCCTGAGCCAGAACCCGACAAGGGGAATGGTAAGGGGAAGTAGATCATTGATGCGGATCCCAGCGCCACTATGGCCACCGCCAAGATCCAGAAAAATGAGCTTGAAAATCCAAAGGAAGGGGAGTGCCTTTTCCACTCACAAATGTGTGTGAAGGTTTCGCCGCTACAATTCATTGTCGACAGTGGCAGCCAAAAGAACCTTATTTCACCAGAGGTCGTGAAGTGGTTGGGCCTATCGACTACACCACACCCACAACCGTACAATATCAGGTGGCTTCATGAAGGACGAGATCTCAAAGTTCGCCAGCAGTTTCGCCTTCCCTACAGCATCAAGCCTTTCGTAGATGAGGTATTGTGTGATGTTACAGCTCTAGATGTGTGTGATGTTTTATCAGGCCAACCATACTTGTGGAGGTGACATGCTGTATATGAGTCAAGGCCTTGCGCTATCATTATTTCTTTGAATAATTCATTATACAGGATTCCAGAGGTAGCCCCACCTACTGCCACCTCTTTGATCACTGCTAAGAAAGGCAGCAAGCTCATATCACAGACTAGGAAATTTATTTTCTGTCTGGTTCGCTCCCAATGTAAGGGGAAGATCGTTGCTGCATCCATGACCCCCACAAAGAGTTCCTCCACGCAGCAGCAGCAGAAAAGGGATACGGTCATTACAGAACACATGAAAAACTTCTCCTCACCCACAGGGGTACCACATAAGTTTCAAGTGGGCAACAAAGTTTGGTTACATCTGCAGAAAGAATGCCTAAGTTACAAGAGCCCATCAGAAGCTCCGACCACTCTGACATGGTCCTTACACCAGTACCAAGGCTATGGGCAACAATACTTTGAAGCACAACATTCCTCCATTCCTTCCCTTGCACCGAGTGTTCAATGTGGACTGTTGTCGACCATGCTTCCCACCATTTCTGGACACATCAGAGATTGCAGAACAGCTCACCAGCAACCCAGCTCAACAGAAGCTTCCTCATCTCAGGGAGGAACTCAACGCAATGGGGACCATTGCTTCCTAAGGGGGGAGGAATGATCTAGGTGGATGTTGGGCTACCCACATATCCCATTTGGACCCCCGCAACTGTCTCTTTTAGTGTTTCAGTTTCCATAATTGTAGCACAATTTACTATTTTTAGCAATTTTTTTCGGGTCCTGAACTTTCGGAGCCGTTTTGAGGCCCTAAACGAGTTTTTTGGGAAATATGGGGGCAACCTGGGTCCATCAACCGATGTTGCCCTTACCAAAGTGGTATCTCTCAGATAGATCTTTCTAATGAGCTATCATACGCATCAAACAGAGATCGTATCCCAAAGTTACGACCCCGAGAAATTGATGTACCAATTTACCCAAAACAGGGCCCACAATTTGGTGTTTCATCTTCCAGGGTTAGGTTTTGGAATGTGAAGGGTTTTTCATTGTTTCTCAACAATAAATAGGCCTTCGAGCCTCTTTGTAACACAGTTCAGAACATTTCAAATGGATGTAGCCACCACATCTCTTCTCAGAGATAAGCTACCATCGCCCTAGCTAGTTTATTTCTATTTCTGGTTGTAAGCATATTTCAGTATTTTCCATTAATGAAATGAAGTAGTATTTCCGCTCCATCTTTGTGTATATGGTTATCTCTGTAAATTGTTGCATTCTTGTTTAAATCCGGACCAGTGGTATTAGAGCAGTCTGCTTTTTCTCTGTTTTTCTTTGCATGTCCCCAACGAGGTCGGGATATAAGGAGTTAGGGCTTGAACTGGTCGAACCTTTGCAAGACCAGCCTCGCAAATTCCGACGGCCTCCCATGGGAATGAGAGGAAAGACGAGGGAGCAGGAGGTCCTATCAAAATCTTGCTCGAAGAAGCGCTCGAGCGGCAAAGGAACGCGATGATGGATAGCTTTGCGCAGATCCTTCAATGGCTACCCAGAGGCGACACATCGACTTCTAACAGGTACTCTAGAAATGCCACACCATTTAAGGTACAAGTTAATTTTGAAATCCTCGTCTTCGATGGTCAAATAGACGCAGATGTCGTAGATAAATAGTTAAATCTGCTAGAGGGGTATTTTTCTGTTCATGAATTTTCAAGTCGGGAAAAGATTGTTTTCGCTCCTCTCAAAGCAGCCCCCCATGTTAAGGACTGGTGGGAAACCTACTGCGAGCAGAAGGATGAAAGCACAGGCTCACTATTTTTAGCCGCACCCACTTGGGATTCATTTCGAGATGCCATTAAGGAGCAATACTACCCTGTCAAAAGCTATGAGGACAAATACATCAAATGGACCACACTGCGGCAGGGATGAGACCAAGATGTGTCGGAGTTCACAAAAATTTTTCATACCCTTCGCACACAGTTGGGTATCAAAGATTCTGAGCTGCATCTGGTACTCAAATACCGTGGCTGCCTACATACATACATCCAGGAAGAGATGGAGTTCTTTAACATCTCCTCACTTGACACAGCATACCCATATGCTCTCAAAATCGAGCAAAAGTTCAAACAGAAGAAGCGAGACTTTGGACCTACAAATCCGAAGCCCAAAGGACAAAGCCAGTATGGGTGACCCAAGACAACCCGTCGAAGCCGCAAGAAAAGAAAAACACCACGAAGCCGAAGAAGGACACAGGAAAGTGGTGTGAGTTCCACAAGAGTCCCACTCATAACACAAGTGAGTGTCGGACCAAGTAGTCATTGGTGGCCGAGTTGAAAGCTTCCGAACCAGATGCATGTTTCGACCCTGTTCCAGGTTGATGTTGGGCCACCCACCTATCCCATTTGGACCCCCACAACTGTCTCTTTCAATTTTTCAGTTTTCGTAATTGTAGCACAATTTACTATTTTTAGCAGTTTGTTTTTTAGTCCTAAACTTCTGGTGCCGTTTTGAGGCCCTAAACGACGTTTTTTGGGAAGTCTCAGGGCAACATGCTAACTGGACAGATGTTACCCTTCTCAAAGTGGTATTCCTCGGACATATCTTTCTAACAAGCTATCATACGTGTCAAAAGGAGATCGTATGCCAAAGTTACGACCCCAAGAAATTGATGTACCAATTTACCCAAAACGGCGCCCACAATTTGGCGTTTCATCTTCGAGGGTTATGTTTTGGATGTGAAGGGTTTTCCATTGTTTCTCAACAATAAATAGGCCTTTGAGCCTCATTGTAACACAGTTCAGAGGCATGTAGCCACCACATCTCGTCTCAGAGATAAGCTACCATTGCCCTAGCTGGTTTATTTCTATTTCCGGTTGTAAGCATATTTTAGTATTTTCCATTAATGAAATGAAGTAGTATTTCCGCTGCATCTTTATGTATATGGTTATCTCTGTAAATTGTTGCGTTTCTATTCAAATTTGTATCAGTGGTATCAGAGCGGTCTTCTTTTTGTCTGTTTTTCTTTGCATGTCCCCAACGAGGTCGAGATATAAGGAGTTAGGGCTTGAACTGGTCGAACCTTTGCAAGACCAGCCTTGCAAATTCCGACGGCCTCCCATGGCGGATGAGAAGAAATACGAGGGATCAGGAGATCCTATCAAAATCTTGCTCGAAGAAGCATTCGAGTGGCAAAGGAACGCGATGATGGATAGCTTTGCACAGATCCTTCAGCGGCTACCCAGAGACGATGCATCGGCTTCCAACAGCTACTCTGGAAACGCCACACCCTTTAAGGTACAAGTTAATTTTGAAATCCCCATCTTCGAGGGTCAAATAGATGCAGATGTCGTAGATAAATGGTTAAATCTACTAGAGGGGTATTTTTCTGTTCATGAATTTTCAAGTCGGGAAAAGATTATTTTCGCTCTTCTCAAAGCAGCCCCCCACGTCAAGGACTAGTCGGAAACCTACTACGAGCAGAAGGATGAAAGCACAGGCTCACTATTTTTAGCCGCACCCACTTGGGATTCATTTCGAGATTCCATCAAGGAGCAGTACTACCCTGTCAAAAGCTATGAGGACAAATACATCAAATGGACCACATCGCGGCAAAGACGAGACCATGATGTGTTGGCGTTCACAAACATTTTTCATATCCTTCGCACATAGTTGGGTATCAAAGATTTTGAGCTGCATTTGGTACTCAAATACCACAACTGCCTACATACATACATCCAGGAAGATATGGAGTTCTTGAACATCTCCTCACTCGACACAGCATACCGATACGTTGTCAAAATCGAGCAGAATTTCAAACAGAAGAAGCGAGACTTTGGATCTACAAATCCGAAGCCCAAAGGACAAAGCCAAGGCGGGGTGACCCAAGACAACCCGTCAAAGCCGCAAGAAAATAAAAACACCACAAAGCCGAAGAAGGACACAGGAAAGTGGTGTGAGTTCCACAAGAGTCCCACTCATAACACAAGTGAGTGTCGGACCAAGCAGTTGCTCGTGGCCGAGTTGAAGGCTTCTGAATCAGATGCATGTTCCGATCCTGAGCCAAAACCTGACAAGGGGAATGGCAAAGAGAAGCAAATCATTGATGCGGATCCCAACGCCACTGTTGCTACTGCCAAGATCCAGAAGAATGAGCCCGAAGAGCCAAAGGAGGGGGAACGTCTTTTCCACTCACAGATGTGGGTGAAGGGTTCGCCGCTACAATTCATTGTCGACAGTGGCACCCAAACGAACCTCATTTTGGCAGAGGTCGTGAAGCGGTTGGGCCTGCCGACTACACCACACCCACAGCTGTACAGTATCGAGTGGCTTCATGCAGGAAGAGATCTCAAAGTTCGCCAGCAGTGTCGCCTTCCCTACAGCATCAAACCATTCACAGACGAGGTATTGTGTGATGTTACACCTCTGGATGTTTGTGATGTATTATTAGGCCAGCCATACTTGTGAAGGCAACATGTTGTATATGAGTCAAGGCCTCGTGGTGTCATTATTTCTTTGAATAATTCATTATACAGGATTCCATAGGTAGCCCCACCTACTATCACCTCTTTGATCACTGCTAAGAAAGGCAGCAATCTCATATCACAGACTAGGAAATTTATTTTCTGTCTAGTTCACTCCCAAATTAAGGGGAAGATCGTTGTTGAATCCATGACCCCCACAAAGAGTTCCTCCATGCAGCAGCAGCAGAAAAGGGATGCGCTCGTGACAGAACACAGGAACAACTTCTCCTCACCCACAGGGGTACCACATAAGTTTCAAGTGGGTGACAAAGTTTGGTTACATCTACAGAAAGAATGTCTTACAAGAGCCCATCAGAAGCTCCGACCACTCTGACATGGTCCTTACACCAGTACCAAGGCTATGGGCAACAATGCTTTGAAGCACAACATTCCTCCATTCCTTCGCTTGCACCGAGTGTTCAATGTGGATCGTCATCGACCATGCTTCCCACCATTTCTGGACACTCAGAGATTGCAGAACAGTTCACCAGCGACCCAGCTCAGCAAAAGCTTCCTCATCTCAGGGAGGAATGTAGATTTTAACCCCGTATAGAAATTACCTGCATACGAATTCTAAATCACAGGAAAAAATAAAAATGCGAGAGCATAACACATAAAACCCATATACACCGAGATTTCTCACTCGATCCCAAAACTGAGAGTACCAGCTTGATTTTTCATTATGTTCCTTTCAATGTTACAATACATATTTATACATGCCAAAGCATCCAATACCATGGCCTGAAAAACCATCGCGTCCAAAACCATGGACCGAAAACCATCGCATCCAAAAAACATGTGCGAAAATCATGCACAAAACCATAGGTGGGTCCACCCAACCTAACATATGGTCCAAAACCAAAATTTTCCGGGGCGCTGCCCCGGACCCCATAAAGTAGGGTTTCGGGTACCCCTCAAACCCCCTGTTAACTATGTGGAAAGAATATAACACAACCCAACAATTCAAACCTCTCTGCAAAATGCACAAGAATAGATTGAATTTTTGCAGCTTGAATCTCAACTGCAGCAGGAAGAATTATAGTAGTGGAGTCATCATTCTGAACCTGTTTTTGTTTAGAACATTGAAACAAACTTCCATAAGCAAAAAATTGATTAGGTCATTGAACGCCTCTCAGGAGTAGCTATACATGCAGATGCAGAAATTCAGTCTGCACTTCCCAAGTCAGTCATCAAACCTTGGGAAGAGCTTGTCCACAATAATCACAGAAATGGTCTTGGATATGACAAGGACGTGTCCTTTCCTATTCCAGATACTCAAATCCCATTCAGTTTCAGAGTGTTGGATTCCTTCATGACAGTTCACCTTCATCTATTCCATATTTTGCTCCTCCTCTACTACAACAACAACAAATTGTGAAATGCCAACATAGTGACCGAGTTGGCCATGTGAAAGATGATTGTTTTGATCTTCATCCATGTAAGCACTATCATAAAACTAGTCATTCTTCAAAAAAATGGTTCAAAAACAAACCTCTTGCAAGAACAAAGATTCATCTTAGATGGATCACTTCTTGGCAATGGGCTTCAACAACCAAGAAGATATTTCATTCATACAACAGAATTTGTTCTCGAATATTGAAAAGTCTTGCAGTTGAGATCTCTCCATCATCTCACCTTGTATCTGAAAGGGGGGGGGAATGATGGTCATCTACAAGCTTCAAAGCCACATCAAGCGAGCCTGAGCCACAACCTGCCATACAAGATTCAGATTTGTAGCCAGACACAAAGATGCCCCTGAGCATGCCTTTAGTTAGTGATACCTCTTCAAAGAATTGGGGACAGTTCCTCTAGCAGAAGACTTCAGCTTCTTTCCAGTTTTGGAAGAGTTCCAGGAATTGCATTAAGCATTCCAGAGTTGGTGGTAATCCTTAAACCATCATAGGTTGAGACGTCCCTTTTCAGGTTGAGTTTCTCCCTTTTTATGCGGAGTGAGACCTCCCTTTCATGGTTGAAGGTTTCCCTCTTCAAAACATTAGGAGGACTTCCTCTAGCAGAAGAAATCAGCTTCTTTCCAGACCTTGAAGAGTTCTAGGAGCTGCACTAAGCATTCCAGTGTTGGTGATCATCCTTAAACCACCTCCCTTTATACCAACATTTCATAGAACACATTCAACCTAGCGTTGCCATGCATTTTTGCATGTTTTTTATTACAACTCTCTTCTTGGACTCATACATAACCCTTCGGATTAAGGGGGGGTGGGGATGTTGGACACCTAATCCTCTATGGGTTGGTGTAGAATGTGAACAGCCATGAGAGTCCAAAAGACCTTGGGATGTGGAACCCAACGGTCACACAAATGTACTATAAATGTATATCATGTCAATAATAATGGATTCAATGTTTATCGTCCACCTTTGCTACTTACATTCCATGTGACTTTAACAGATGTCTAGGAACTCCATCTCATCCTAGATGTATTTGTGTAGACAGTCACAGTACTTAAGTACCAAATTCCACTTAAAATCCTTGATACCCAACTTCATGTGAAGGGTATGAAAAATATTTGTGAACCCCTAAACGTCTTAGTCACTTCCCTACTAAAGTGTGATCCAATTAATTTATTTATATTCATAGCCCCCAACAGGGTAATATTGTTCCCTGATGGCATCTTAAAAATAATCCCAAGTGGGTGCAGCTAAAAATACTGAGGGTTCCCTCTCATCCTTCTATTCACAGTAGGTTTCCCACCAGTCCATGACATGGGGGCAATGTTGAGGAGTGCCAAAGTAATATTTTCCAGATTGGAAAAGTGATGAACCGAAAAACATCCTTCCAATAGATTTAACCATCTATCTACGGCGTTTGCATCTATTTGGCCCACAAATATGGGAATGTCAAATTTTACTTGTACCTTAAAGGGAGTGGCATCTCCAAAGAGGCTCCTGGATTAAGATGTGTCACCTTTGGGTAGTCACTAAAGGATCTGGGCAAATTTATCCATTATCACATTCCTCTATCGCTTGAGGGCTTCCTCGAGCATTATTTTGAAAGGATATCCTACTCCCTCATCTTTTTTTTCTTCCACCATGATAGGCGAGTGTGGTTTGTGAGACTGGTCTTGCAAACATTCAAGCAGTTCGAGTCCTAACTCATACGCTGACCTCGTCAGTCACATGAAAAGAAAAATAGAGAAAGAGCAGATCGCTCTAATACCACTAATCCAGACTGATGGAGGAATGCAACAGAATATAGATATAAACATAAAAACAGAGATGCAACAAAAATAAATCTTAATTTCATTAATATCAAAGAACTAAAATATGCTTACAAGCATAAAGGAAATAAACTAGCTCAGGCAATGGTAGCTTATCTCTAAGAAGAGATGTGGTGGCGACATGCCTCTAAATTGTGTTACAATGAGGCTCAAGGGCATTTTTTATTTTTTAAAATAAATGGAAACCCTAAACAATCAAAACCCTAACCCCAAGAGATGGAACGCCAAGGGTTTGTGGGCCCCATTAGGGTTAGTTGGGCAGCCAACTTCCCAGGGTCGTACTGTTGGAAATATCTCTCTGAGTTCTATAATATTTTTGGTAGTTTTGTAGCTAGCTACAATCCTATAGTGGACCTAAAAAAATCTCGTTTAGGGGATGAAAACAGCTACAGAAGTTCAGGACTTGAAAAAAATGCCAAAAATCATAAATGTTGCTACAATCAAGGAAATTAATGAAACTAACTGGAAGTCTAGGTGGAATAGGTGGGTGCCCACCGATATCCACCTGGATCAACCTTGATGAATTATTTTTCTTCTTTCAATTGATCCAACAGATCATCTATCCTAGGCAGGTGATACCTATTCTTGAGTGTGATTTTGTTCAACGCCCTATACTATATACACATCTACCAAATACCATCATTTTTTTGCACAATCATTATGGGTGGACCACATAGTGATGTGCTCTGTCGAATAACACCCTGTTATAGTATTTGTTGCATCTGTTTCTTCACCTCACTTGCTTCGATAATAGACTACCTATGCAACGTAATGTTTGGCAATAGGAAATCCAACAATAACTAGATCTCGTGCTCCACTCCCTCTTTGGTGGTAACCCTTTAGGCTCTTGGAAAACATCCTTATATGCCTATAGAAACTCTTCCAAATTCTATTTTATTTCTTATTACACCCCTCTTGGGATTCCTTACCTCTTACCATCCCTTCTATAGACTATTTTTCTCTTAAAATAATAAAGCATACTTCTCACTGGAACTGATCAATTTCTTGGCTTGGTTGGCACTTACCATTGAAATTGTTGACTTTCCTCTATGTGCACTAATGGTGAAATATTTTCAATACTTGATGAACCGATACTAGTTGGATCTCTGCATGAATATTGCATCTTGGATGTATATATAGGGACTCCCAAACATGACTCCACATATATAAAGGGGAACCACATCTAGTTCTACTTCATCAATAAAATCAACCTTGATGGAAAATATAACTCTACATTATTTTGGTGCCTTCAGATCTGCATCATTATTTACCCATCCTAGTGGATATGGACTTGGATTATCAAGAGCTTCCAACCCCAACTTCTTGACCAGCTCTACTGCAATGAAATTTGCCTATGATCCTAAGTCAAACAAAGCATCAATTTTGGTCATATTGACCTATATCTTTATATGGAAGAGTTTTTTCATTTCTTTCTCTTCTTGTTGCTAAAGGTTACTCATGTTCACCTCCTTATGCATTTATGTACAAGTGATATTCTCATCCACGTATAAGATTCTTTCAACTCGGTTGTTCGAATTAGTGGCCATGAGATTCTTCTTCTTATTGTATTTCTTTTTTTTTATTCGAGTTAAGCTTTGGATGCAACTTCTAGGACTTCTCCTTTGTCTAACCTTCAATGTTGTAGTGGTTATAGTGGTTGTTGGGATCTTTACACTGATATACCATGGTTTTTGTCTTTTTATCTTTTCCCCCTTTCTACTTCTTCTTCCTCTTCTTAGAATCATTTTATTTCTCCTTTTCTTTAATCCACTTGATTTCCCTTTCTTCAAGACTATGTTTTCTAGGTATTATTCCTCTACACAAGCCTTGTCCACCAATATGGGATTGAACAACATCACTTTCTCTGAAACATAGTGGTGTGGACCCCCCAAATATTTGAGGAGTACATTTGGGTTCTTTGGGGAGATAGCTAACATTATGGACATGTTTTTTAAATCTGTGTACTTTTGTAGACTTTGCCTCAACTTTTTCTTGAAGTAGTGCCACTAGATCCATTATTCCTCTTCATACCCAATAAGGTAAAACTACGAATTTATGATGGTTTTGAAGTCCACCCATTTATTCACTAGAGGTTCTCCCTCCAACCAGAAGGTCTTCGTGTGGGTTTCCCATCAAGTCAGGGCATGACACTCTGATTTCAATCGCGCAAATGAAATCTTTTGTTTTCCTCAATTTGATGGACACTAAAATACACTTTCATTTTGAACAGGGATTGTGAATGATTCATGAAAATTAAAATAGGTTGATATTTTTTAGGTCCATTCTTCTAATGGATCTCATTTTCTTCCTGATATCCTAATATCCCCTTTGATTTTTTCTCTGCATTGGAACCCCCATCTTCTCTAAATATTCCAAGGTTATTTCAAAGGTCCACTATGTTATGATTTATTTCTACGCATGGCACCATATGCCATCTACACATAACATGATGTCATGTACACATAGCACAAACAAACATATGACATGGTACAACATATACACATTTACACATGTATGTATGACACATGCACATATACACAAAGAATAAGGGCATCTAGATTCTTACACCTCCAACCTGAAATAAATATAGGAATCCATAACTCTATTCGAGCTACATCTAATACACAATAGGAGTTCAAAGCACTTGCTCCACCTGCATGTATTTTCCTTGTTGATTGTGCGCATCCATATTTGTATTGAATGACTATAGTCCATCATTCTTGCACAAGAATGACTCCTGACAAAAATTTTCATTCGAAATGGCATTCTCATATATTCATATGTATCAGCATAATCATGTACAATATATATAAGAATAAGTGAAAATAAATTTAGGTTTAAGAGAACTCCCTTTTATCATTTTGTTGTCCATCATTTCTATGAACGCAACCAACCTACTTGGTTGTAATATCACATTCCACTTACCCTTTTATTTCCCATATGCTTGTTACCATGTTTTTTCCAATTTTCCTCTTGGTGTTCCATGTTACCTTTTCCTTAGCATTCTCTTATCCATGCAAATCATACATTACCTCTTCCTTAGAAATCTTTGGCTTTCCTGCCACCCAACCATCGTTCCCCAAGGCCCCCAAGTATGTAATTCAAGGGACACTTATAAAATCAACATGAAATTAAAGAGGTGAAATAAAAGGCAACATAATGAAAGAAAATAAAATCCATAATCGCAATTATAGAGGAAAACCACACACAAAATCTACATGGCCATGCATATCCATAAATCAAATTGCACAATTGAAGTTCAAAATCATAGCACAAATCATCAAGTAAAATAGTAGAAAAAATTGGCTCTTTTTCCTAAGTTCATCATTCATGGCACTCTCAGTCATCATACCATGTATACATATCTGTAACAAAACTAGCTTCCTTTCACTATCTCTTCCACTGAGTCCTCCTATGTGCAAGTAAACTCAACATGTTTCCATGTAGTTGTTTAATCATCCACAAGACTGTTAGTAGCTCTCTCTCTCTCTCTCTCTCTCTCTCTTGTAGGTTTTAACCCCGTACAGAAATTACCTGAATACGAATTCTAAAACACAGAAAATAAACAATGCGAGAACATAACACATAAAACACATATACACAGAGATTTTCCCCTGGATCCAAAAACTGGGACTACCAGCTTGATTTTTCATTATGTTCCTTTCAATATTATAATACATATTTATACATGCCGAATCATCCAATACCATGGACCGAAAACCATCACGTCCAAAAACATGTGCAAAAATCATGCACAAAACCATAGGTGGGTCCGCCCAACCTAACATAGGGTCCAAAACCAAAATTTTCAGGGGCGCTACCCCGAACCCCATAAAGTGGGGTTACGAGTAAACCTCAAACCCCTTATGACCCCCGTCTAACCCCCCAATTAACTACGTGGGCTAGTTGTGGAAAGAATATAACACAACCCAACATTCTCCCAATTGTTGTTTTCTTTCCACAGGGAGCCACAAGAGAGCTTAGTCATTTTTCCAGCCCTGAAAAGCCCAATGTCTCTCTACACCAAGAGAACTTCTTAGAGCTCGAATATTTTGTCAATGTATCTACAGTATTCTTCAAAGTTTCCACCTTTACCAGCAACATCTTTTTGTCTTCTATCATATCCCTCACAAAGTGATATTGAACATCAATGTGCTTTGTCTTTGAATGATATGCGGGGTTCTTTGCCAATAAAATTGCACTTTGGCTGTCACAGTCCATCCTTATAGCTCCCTGTACTAACCCCATACTTGAACACAATCTCTACAACTAAACTGCTTCCTTGCTTGCATGAGTGGATGCCATGTATTCTGCCTCTGTAGTTGATAGTGCCACTACAGATTGTTTCTTACTCATCCAACTGACTGCACCTCCAAATAGGTTAAAAACATACCCTCCTGTAGATATTATCTAATCTAGATCTCTAGCCCAGTCTGCATCAACAAAGCCACAAATATCCAACATTCTATCCAATACTGATCTTCCTTGGTAGCACAAACCATAATCACTAGTGCCACGGAAATACCTGAAAACTTGCTTCACTACTGTCCAGTGCTCCTTCCCTGATTTTGACATAAACCAACTCAATACTCCCACTGCATGTGTAATGTCTGGTCTAGTACAGACCATTGCATACATCAGGTTATCGACTACACTTGCATATGGAACATGAGACATTTCCTCTTCCTCTTCTTGTGCCTTTGAACACTGTTCAGCAGATAACCTCACACCTACAGGAATAGGAACCTTCATCGGTTTACTATCCTACATATTAAACCTCTACAGTATTGTCTTGACATACTTCCTCTTGTTTAACCAATGCTTCCTCTTTTCCCTATCTCTTTTAATTTTCATGCCCAAAATATAGTTTTCAGAACCAAGATCTTTCATGTCGAATTTGGAGGACAATTGGGTCTTCAAATCTTGGACAATTTCTTTGTCATTTCCAACCAACAACATTTCATCCACATACAAGACTAGATAAATAACACTGTCACCAGTTAATTTAAAATACACACAGTGATCTACTTTGCTTCTGGTGAAGCTAAGTCCTCGTATAAATGTGTCAATTTCTGATACCACATCCCTAGTGACTATTTTAACCCATATAGAGACTTATTTAACTTGCATACTAGTTCTTTCTTACCCTTCACCGCAAAGCCTTTTGGTTGCTTCATGTAGATTTCCTCTTCCAAATCCCCATCAAGAAATGTTGTCTTCACAACAATCTATTCTACCTCAAAATCAAAAGCAACAACAACTGCTAAAAGTAATCTAATAGAAGTTACCTTGGAAACAGGAGAAAAGATATCACCAAGATCAATTCCTGGTACCTGGGAATAACCTTTTGCTACCGACTGAGCTTTGTATTTCTCCACCTTTCCTTCTGCATTTGTCTTCTTCTTGAACACCCATTTTCTACCAATAGGTTTCCTTCCATCCAGCAACTCAACCATATCCCAAACCTCATTTTTGTGCAAAGATGCCATTTCATCAGCCATGGCCTCTTTCCAGAGTTTTCCATCCTCTGAATCTACTGCTTCCTTC